>ML795538.1:48255-79134 GCA_009831015.1 Picea engelmannii
ATTGACAATGGTAGCTTCCTGGATGTTGTAGACCCTCCTATTGTCATGTTGTCTTTGTGGGAAATACCTTAACAAATTTTCTTCTCCATATCCCCAACATTTCAATGGTTCTCTCTTTGCATTTTTAGCCTTCCCTATAGTTGATATAAAGGGTTTATTTCCTCTTTAGGATGAAAAATTATGTTGATACACACTCTTAGTGGGAAGGCTCATATTATATATTTTCCCATGATTCTTAAACTTTTAGGATTTAAAACCCTTCTTCTTGAATCCCAATTTACCTTTGTTCTTCTAGTGCTTAGGATACTCTTCCTTGTGTTTGAGTTTCTCATAGAAGTACCTTGCCTTCTGAATAATGTCTTCTAAATTTTTTGGTTCATCAAACTCAATTCTGTCTTGGAAGGATTGAGGCAGCCCACTAAGGAATCATTGCATATTCACCTTTTCATCCTTTATATAGGGAACATAACTTATCAAGTCAAGAAATTTGTTGACATATTAATCCATTGTGAGCTATCCTAGCTTTCATTCATAGAATTCCTTAGTCTTTTCATCATAATACCTTTTAGATACGTACTTTTCCTTGAAGTATTTTTCAAACTACCTCCAAGACAATTCTTTCTCATGGATTCCCTTTACATTTCTAAGGTCCTCCCACCGGATAGAGGCCTTTCCATTCAATTTGAAAATGGTTATTTGAGCCTTTAAGTTTTGATATTAGTCATGAACTCTGAATTACTTATTTAGGCCAAGTAAATAAAGTTCTTCTTCTTCCCCCTTTTTAATCTCCCCATCAAAAGTGGGTGGCTTGGCTTTCTTAAAATCTTCAGGGTCATGGCTCTTGGAATGCTTCAACCTGTTTCTTATCCTCTGGGATGTGAACTAGTCTCACTAATGGATAGTTACTTGGAGCTTTCATATCCCTCACTAGATTATTCTCCACAAGAATCCTTAATTTTAGAATGCCTCTTGGCTCCATGTTGGGCCTTTCTTAAGGTCTTTCTTCTTGTATTGGTACTTTAGGGGTCATGTTTTTTGTATTTCAGGTGGAATCTGGGTTTTCTTGGTCTAATGTATGTCCACATTACTAATTGTTGTCCGATGGTGCAACTGCCTCTGTATATCTGACAAAATTTGCAGCAAAACTACATTTATTTCCATTTTCTTATCTTGTTCTTCTATAAGCCTTTCATTGTCTTCTTTAATGCTTTGTAATTTTTCCATGAGGATTCCTACATCTTCAGCCAAATTTGGAGGGATTTCCACCACTCTCCTTTCATCATAATCTTCTTCTCTGTTATGGGATCCCTCTCCCATCTCATGATGTGTCACCATTATTTATGTTGTAGTCTCCTTGATGTCTTATGACTGGTTAAGTGTTGATAGCCAACGGTTTTTGGAAGTTAACTATCCATTATTTTATAACCAACACAAATATTTTTTGTATAATGAAATCATATTCCTTATTAAGAATATAAAAATAGCATCTAATTAGGCTTAACCATGTAAAATAATTATAAGGTCTCAACTTTCATTTTGGTAGTAATATTCTTGTACGATATTATGGATAGAGTAAGGCAAGGTGCCCTTCCATTTCAAAGTTAATTTTCTAAGAAAATATATTAGACTCTTTATTGAGCCCAAGAAGACCAAGTTTTGTTTCCCTCTCTAATACCATTTTGTAAGACATCTAACCCCCTAAAACTTAGGTTGATGGGATGTTAAAATTTCTCTTCAAACAATGGATTCATCTCTCGAAATCAACCTCGTAGATGGATTCTGCTCATCGAGATCTTTCCAACGACTGTAAGCATGCCCATTTTTTATTTTATAATCAAAGGTTACAACCTCTCAAGGTATACAAGCCTTCATTATCCAATATACACCTCCTTTCCATGTGGCATCCACAAAGCTCCTTGCCATTCATGCCATCCAATGTGGCACCAATGAGGCACCAATGTGGCTCCTTCCCTTAATGTTTCACTCAAAGGTTCCATCTTCATGGAACCTCTTATCATCATCGTTGGTGTCTAACTCCAATGAGATATCCTTTACCCCAATCTTATTGGTTCCAATGATGATCCCTCTTATAAAAAATGCTCCATATTCGACAACTCTTTGACTTTTGAAATCAACGGATCAGGTCGTCTCGATGCCTATTACATGATCTATGATTAAATTCTTCCTTACCACTCTTTGTTAATGAATCTAGTGGGGTCCACAACATATATATGACAGAGATTTATCTTTCCTATTCGTTGATCAACAATTGAGGTTTGTTAGGACCCCCTCTGGTGAAGTATCCAGTCTATAGACTTTTTCTTCATCGGTACTTCCTGGACCTGTAATTTTATTTACCAACCTTCTAAGCTACGAAAACGATGAATATGGAATAAATGGTCGAGATCCCACAGAGGTCATTTCCGATAGATCAACGGTTGTTGTTCCCCCTCAAGTCTTCATCGTCATTGGTTCTCTAATCCTAGTTTCTCTCCCCAGGCCTTTGTCATCCCTTCACCATCATACGTATGAGATATATTGATCGATGGATCCAAAAACCATGATTTAGGGAGATGAACTAAGGGCCATATCATCTAACACATCCCACCCTTCGACCCTTCAACCAATCAACTATCAACATGCGCCATTCTGTAGGACACTCTAACTTCCATGCTGACATTCCTAGTCAACATGATGTCACCCTCCATTTTTACCCACTTAAATGAGAACCACGACGATCTATGGATTATATTTAATCTCATCATGTTCCGATCAATGGTTCATATATTTCCCAATACTTGGTCGTCATCAGCACTCCCTTGTTGTCAAAATTCCTTAACCATGCTCTCGGTCACCCCGACGACTATGTCATCATCGAAAACTCTCCTTCCTTCTCTCCAGACCCATGACTACCCTCCTTCGACGAATAGTTGAGATCTCTCGATCTATGATCTAACGACCAATATTTAAAGAGCATGTCCAAAGGGCCTCCTCACCCAAATGAGTCCCACTCTCATCCTGTGGACCAATTAAGTATCACCATGTACCATTCCTTGGGTGCATCAATTTCCCTATTGGTGTGCCATGCCAACATGATGTTATCACATATACTTTTCTCACTCTTAGTAGGGACCAACCGCAATACATGGCTAAGATGTACCAACCCTCATGTCAATAAATAAACACCAATAGAATATTACCTGTATTACCTGAAATTCTATCCTCGACAACGATGTGACCGGTGTCATTGGTCCATATCTGATCGGGGTCACTCTCAACAGATCGACAGATTCCATTTTGTTTTGAGGTCTTCTCCATCATCGTCATTGGACTTCGCATAAGCCATGACACTTAGTTGTTTTCTAATGACGATGTCTTTCCTAATGAAGGGCCAAGATCTACTCGCCATGTTGATCCAATGGTTGTAGATCCTCCCAGTTCAAGCATAGTGTCTTCTATAGGAAAGTTGTCTAAAATTAGACTTGGTCATTTCAAGAATTTCTTCCAAGTCATTTCTAAGTTTACCAGTTTGTCTTGGCTCTCACCTTACTCTGAGAACTATGTAAGGTGTTCTTTATTCATCATATTAGATGAAACTTGACATCCTCTAGACGTTTAACCTCAAGGCCAGGGATCTCCCAGGTATTAAGGATCTCTGACCAAGCAAAGACCTTCTTAGGCACCCTGGAAATCTCTACCACCAACCTCTTAGGGAATATTTCATATCTAGCAGGCTTCTCGTTTAGGGACTATAAAAATTACAAGGTCACACCCCTCCTTACAATGCTCATTTGATTACATGAATCCATCGTATCAACAGTGAAAACAAGCAAACTAACTCTATACCATTATATTGGTTACGAACGCATGCCAAATACACATTATATAACATGGTAGCTTATATATGATACAAGGATTCATTTAAAATTATGCAAGCATAATTCATTTAAAACATAGGTAGTCAATAGTGGGGTTAGCAATCAAAATAAATTTCAGATGTAACATTCTCATAATTACCCATAAATATCCTCAATCTATCCTTAGCAGAGAATTGAATTCACACTACTCCAAAGAACATTCTACAATATCTTTGAAATTAATAATTGCAGAGACTAGGAAAATATATACTTATCTAAAAACTAGAAAGTGTTGGCAACTGCTGAAGGGTGTGCCACTTTCCTCTCAACCATAGGCATAGTTGAACCAGTGATTTCTAGAGTTGGCCACCCCCTATCCAGAGTATGATGTCATAAGAGAAAATATCCTTCGCTCAACAAATTATACTGGATGAAGGTTACTCTCCTTCTTCCATGGGATCTTGACAACCCAATCTTCAATCCACCAAGCAAGAGGGATTTCTTTCACCCCAAGGAGATACACTAGATGATTTACACTGCTTAAGGGATGCCTTTCACTTCCCAGCAGTTCATCAACACCTTCCCATCTCAACTCCTTCGTGATTTCTCAACCAATCACCAACATTCTCCAACCTCCTTTATCAACTTGATTTGAAGACTCCTACCAATGGTTCCAACACCCAGAACAATGTATTGCTTCACTTTGTATCAGTTCTAATGATAGCCAAAGGATCTTCACTCGCACTTCTTCAGATCTTGGTCCTAAGACCCATTCATGTGCATTCTTTGTGTCTGTCCTCTCTCTCTAGCCATGGTTTTTTTCTTTTCCTTTCCTTTCACCGCAAGATATTGTGGGTCAAAATCTCCTACTTCGTGGGTCAGAGAAAAAACTTCCAGATGAGTACTCTTACCATACTCTCATTAATTATGGAGTAAGACTCCCCAAATACTATCTTGACTGGTAAATAAATTCTCTAGGAATATAGGATAGTTCTATGTCTAAGCATATTTTTTTTACCTAGCAACGTATTTCCTGGAAGGGGTCATCTTAACCAGTGATGGTTCCCCTCACCATTCCCTCTCATGGAAACATAATATGTATAGGTAACACCTTCAATAGTTATTCAGTATTTTATATATGCATATACATATATATACTAATATTGGAAAATATATTTACATCACATCCTTACCAAAGGTTCATTATCTTTCAAAGTTCACACTTAATCAGTCTATCCTTAGTTTTGACAATAATAACAAATATATTTACAAACTAGGGGAAACATGGTTATTACATTAACCTTGTGAAATTATTTACTACAAATAGATTCTCAATAAAAATAGAAAAAATACATTGGCACACACACACATTACACAAAGATTTTACCGTGGAAACTGAAACTGGGAAAATCAACAACCTGTTTAGAGTCGCACATCTAATATTCTAATCATTGTATCCTTGATTTTTTACAATACAATATACATATAGGATCCCACGACATCAAAACCCTAATCCATTAATATTTATTAGTCAACAAACCTGATTCCTTAACCAAGATTAGAAAACCATCAACGAAAACCATGTGTTGAAAACACCACAAAAACGGATGCAAAAAACTACCCATTTTTTTTTCTTGGGCTACCACCCATGAAGCCCCATATCCCCTAAGGCTTCCATATCAATGTACAATACATGTGACCAATATTGCAAAGAATAAAACTCATACCCAACAATCTCCCACTTGTTGTTTTCTTTGGATATAGCGGGTTACAGGATTACATAGTCAATAATCCAAGGTAACAATGCCCATATATCCTCTGCACTAAGATAAATTCTCAATGCTTATAGATTTTGTCAATGAATCTACAACATTCTTCAAAGTTTCCACCTTCATTAACAATGCTTTCTTTTTTTCAACCATGTCTCTCACAAAGTGATATTGAACATCAATATGCTTTGTCTTTGAATGATAAGTCGGGTTCTTTTCCAGGAAGATTTCACTATGACTGTCACAATATATCCTTACAACTTGTTGTACCAACCCTATACATGAACAGAATATCTATAACCATATTTATTCCTTTCTTACATGAGTGGTTACCATGTATTCAACTTTTTTAGTTGAGAGTGCTACTACAAACTATCTTTTTTTCTCATCCAACTGATTGCTCCTCCAAACAGGTTAAACATATACCCACTTGTAGATATTCTACAATCTATATCTCCAACCTTGTTTGCATGCATAAACCCATGTATGTTCAACACTCTATCCAATCCTGGTCTTCCTTGGTAGAACAATCCATAACTATCAGTGCCAAACAAATACTTTAAAATTCTCTTTACCATTGTCCAATGCTCCTTCTCTGGTTTTGACATATACCTACTCAAAACTCCCACTACATGTGGAATGTATTGTATAGTACATAACATTGCATACATCAAACTTCCAACCACACTCGCATATGGAACACAAAACATGTCCTCTTCTTCTTCCTTTGTCTTGGGACATTGATCTACAGATAACTTTACAACTACATGAATATGAACCTTTACCAATTTACATTCCTCCATATTAAACCTCTACAATATTGTCTCAACATATTTCCTTTGAGTTAACCATAGTTTCTTGTTTTCTCCATCTCTTTTAATTTCCATTCCCAAAATGAAATTTGTAGCATTAAGATCCTTCATGTCAAATTTCGAGGACAACTAAGTTTTCACATCCTGGATAATATCCTTGTCATTTCCTATTAGCAACATATCATCCACATAAAATACCAAATAAATAAAATGATCAATGATTAATGTGAAATACACAGAGTGATCCTCTTTTCTCCTTGAAAAGCCAATTCCCAACATATAAGGATCAATTTTTTTATACCACATTCTTGGTTATTTCTTTAACCCATACATGGACTTTTTCAACTTGCATACCAACTCTTTCCTTCCTTTCACAACAAACCCTTTTGGTTGCTTCATGTAGATTTCTTTCTTCCAAATCCCCATGTAGGAATGTTGTCTTCACATCCATCTGTTATACCTCAAAATCAAATGCAACAACACGATATAAAAGAAACCTAATATAAGTTAACTTGGCAACAGGAGAAAAAATTTCACCAAAGTCAATTCCCTCTACCTGGGAATACCCTTTTGCTACTAACCGAGATTTGTGTTTCTCCACTTTGCCTTTTGCATTCATCTTCTTCTTAAACACCCATTTGTTTCCAATGGGTTTTCTTCCAGTCGACACCTCCACTAGATCCCAATCCTCATTCTTATCCACGGATGCCATTTCTTCAACCATGTACCTTTTCCAAAGTTTTCCATCCTATGAATCCACTACCACCCTAAAATTTCTAGGATCATCATCAGTAATAGACAAAGATAAATTTGAATGGAAATTAGGTGGGGTATACCTTTCAAGTTTCCTTTTCTTCCGAACCAATCTTCTCAATACTAGAGTATGAGGATCTTCTTCTTTTGATTCATATTCTTTTGTAGAGTTTAATTAATCATCCCTCAACTGAAACTCTATTTTCTATGGTTATTCCTTCCTTTGTAGGACTTCTTGTTCGACAACATCATTGATTTCTCTAAATACCACATCTTGTATATCCACTACCTTCTTATTTTCTGGGTTCCAAAGATTATAACCTTACAAAGCATCTTTATACCCAATAAATATACACTTTCCATCCTCATCTCCTCCGACAACAAGGATGAGACGACATCATTGAAACTTAAAGTAGTTGTATTACTACCTATGGAAATAACCAGACTATCCCATGAGTCTAGTAAAGAGAAAAATAAACTGATACATTTGTCTTCATCAAAAATCTTAATATCAATAGATAATAACTAACTTATCACTATATTGAAGGCATTCAGATGCTCTGTCACAGTCTTCATATTTCATCCTCAAGTTATACAACTTCTTCTGTAGGAAAATTTTGTTTACTAGGGACTTATATTGATACAAAGTCCCCAACTTATCCTATAAATCCTTGGCTATAGCTTCCCCTGACACATTCAATAATACTGAATATGAGATACACAACCAGATTTTTCTCTTCATCTTCCAATCCAACTTTTTCCAATCTTCTGCTAAAATTCTTGTAGGTGAAGTACCTAGATCCACCGTGATCCACTAATCTTTATCTACCAACATATCTTCCATATTCAGCATCCATATCTCAAAAATTTTCCCATTAAATTTCTCGATCTCTATTTTCGAGATGCTCACCATTTATTTTCACTTGAAGAAACAATGTTGTAGATCTCCCACTGTAACAAGGCTTATCACAGACCCAATCCAAACCCCTAACCATAAATGCATCCCCATGAAACCAATAATTTCTCTACTACCAAATGTATATTTTAACCTTGTACAATTATTTACTATAAAAAAATTCTCAATAAAAATAGAAAAGATACAATGATACACACACACACACATTACACATAGATTTTACCTTGGAAACCCAAACTCTAAAAACCGACAACGTTTTTAGAGCCACACCTCTAATATTATATTCATCATATCCTTCATTTTTTACAATACAATACATATATAGGATACGGTGACATCCAAACCCATAATTCATTGACCCGGATTAGACAACAAACCTGATTCCTTAACCAAAATTTAAAAACCATTGGCAAAAACCATGTGCTGAAAACACTGCCAAAAACAAACAAAAAAATTGCCAAAAATGAACGCAAAAAATCACCCAATTTTTTTTTTCGGGGGATACCGCCCATGAACCCCCTTACAGCCTCCCCCCGACCCCCCAAGACTCCCATATCAATTTACAATACATGTGACTAATCTTGCAAAGAATATAATACATACCCAACACCTGCCATTGCCTCCTTTGAATATTTCTTTCCTTGCAACTTATCACACTGAAAAACGTTTTCCCTCATCATATCACAAAGGAAAATTTTATGCATGTAATGTATCACATCTCCCAAAATTTTTCTATTGTGCAACATATCTCTCAAAAAAACACTTTCGTGACATATCACATAAGATGAACTTTTCTTCCCTTGCAATATATCACACAATTTTTTTCTTCATAAGACATATCACATCTCCTCAAACTTTCTACCTCTATGATGGAATTTTTTGTATCACACCACACCCAACATTTGTTTTCGTGTGATATATCACACTTCCTCAAATTTTCAATCATCGAGATGAACTTTTTATCGGACTGCATAAGCTTTTCTTTTCGTGGAATATATTGGCATGTCAACCTTTTGATATGACATTCCATTTGTTATATAAAAACATTTGCCTCATTGTTATTTCACCACTTAATTTGATCATTTTCCTTTGTTTCCTCGAGCCACCAAACCAACAAACTTTAATCCAACCAAACAATCTTACAAGTTCACACCAAAGGCCAACCAATTAGCATCCATGGGGTATGCACTATGTTAGTACCATATCTGTTCTTGCCACTGGTAGGAGGTTTTTCGAGGATATAAGGTCGAGATTGAGAAAGTTAAAGGTATAAGGATAACTTCTAGATCCTATGAGATAAAATTTCCAAGTTATTCAAGGTTGATCTAAGAAAATGGTAAAAAAATCATGACCTTGTGTGCCTAAGAAAAGTTTTAAGAACTCGGGTGATAATCAGGGTCCAAGAAGGGCTTATCGTGCCCCAAAAGAACCTAAGAACTAATATCTAGGGAGATTATTATGGGATCGAGGTTTGAGAACTATGTGCTAGCAAACTTGAGGAACCTCACTGGTCAAGAAACCTTCAGGGGGGACTGATCAATGATCCATATCTCATCGAGTGCCCAAATTTTAATAAATGGTTCTGGTTGTCTCAGAGTTTTCCCCATCAAAGTCTCCCTTGTCAGAGTCCTATTGGGTCCATATCCCTTGATCACTTCGATGGGGAACCACCAATCAATGGTTCATATATGATCATAGAAGCCTCTCGATCAGGTGTCACATCAGCCCGGTAGTGAAGCAATGTGAGGGACAACCAGTGACTTCCACATGGACATGTGGAACCCACTAGATGCACAAGTCAACGTATCAAAAAAGCGTGACACATGTCACACCTGCTTACCACATCAACACGATCAAGGACAAATTAAAAGTCACCATGTTTCCAGGATGACGTCAACTCTAAGGCTTCCTCGTCAGAGTCTCCTTCATTGGAGTCCCCTCATCTATATTCAACACTACACCTCTGACCAACCTCACTCTGATGGACTAGCTATGAGTACCCCTCGTTGGATTCCTATTGTGACCCAACTTGTAATCGCTCTGATGGGCACACCTTCAATCAATGGTCCATATCTGGTGGGGAACGAGATCAATGGCTCAGAATCTATCAAAACTCCCCCTCTGTGAAAGTAAATATAAATGGATGTGTGTCCTAGATGACGTAAGAAAGAAGTCAATGCTAGCAGGGAACCTATGAGGCCAATCCAAAGCTACCATGTGGATAGGTGGAACCCACCACATACACATGTCAATATCTCAAAATCGAGTGACATGTGGCATATCGCCTACCACATCAACATCAACGTGGACTAATGAAAATCCACCACATGTCCAGGGAACTAGCTAATGTCAATAGTGACATTGTGATAGCTTAATGGATTTCAAATTTTGAGTTGAGAACGTATCAATGGTTGAAGATGAATCAAGCCCAAGATCAATGGTTCACATATGTTTTCCATCCCTCCAATGCATTAGGCTAATCAAGATACCAACCCATCAAACTCTCCCTTGTTGGAGTCTTATTGGGATCGAACCCTTGATCACCCTAATGGGTGAACCTCCAATCAACGGTCGCGATATCCAACCTAATATGGATGCAATGGTTATTGAGTTGTGCGATCTCTACCGTTATAATTTATAGTATGTTGCAACAGAAGAAATGATTGTAGGGACTTTTAAAGAGTAGAGATCGATGGATATTTTGGCTGGAAAATATCTACCTTCCCCATGATCTGAGCATAACATAAATCCAATAGGAAAAAGTATTTTTTACAGTTTTAACAAGGGGGAAACCATTCAAGAATAAAAAAGAAGTAAATAGTTTCAGGAAGCTGGAAGTGGCTTCAAGATGCAGTTTAGGGCATGAGCGAGAGGAATAAAATACAAATAAGGAACTCATTGCTAGGGTCAACACTTTGGGGAATTGAAGAGTTTCTTATAACCAAATTTGTTTGATCATAAACCTCGAGCACATATAGGTGGTAAATGTAGAAGGAAACCAAATATTCATCCTTTTCATTATGTTTTAGTCTGTAATTCCTTTTCTTATAGTGTTTGTGTTCTGTAAAGCATATTCTCCCATTTTTTCATTTCTTGTATAAGATCTGATTTATCAAATCTTAGATAACAGACTATTCACCATATTTAGTGTTACTGCATGATTTTTATTTATGACATAGAAGTGATTTCCTCTAAATGTATGACCATTTCTTGTCATTTCTTTGTCCATTTAAATGATATGCATAGGGTACCTCCATGTATTTGAATGTATGAATATGTTAACTGTTTGAAGCATGTTTTTATTGATCTGTATGCACCTGTTAGAGTTGTTAAATTCTTAATTTCTCATCACACTATTGTTTTTCCATAAGCTATAGTATTCATTCTTAGCATTTCCATGTACGTTTATCTCGTTCTTCTTCTAATTCACCACTTCATTCTCCTTTAAAACTTGATTATCTTAAACACTCATATACATATGCCTCTGAGAGTTGAGAGAATTTTTTATCTGAGCTGAGATTGTTTGAGGTCCTATAGTTTTGAGAAAGAGAGAGAGCGGGGAAAACTTCCCAAACATTTCACAATTACCTTACTCTAAATTTGGCTTTAAGACTCACTCTAATTCTTAGGCCCTAAGGTGCCTTGGCATCATTCCAATAACATCCTGGAACATCTTGAGGGATAACACACTCACTCATTGGAATTTAGGGTTTCTTTTTTTTGCAATATTTTATTTTAAAAGGAAAATAACCACCTTGTCCAATATAATTTGGCCACCTAGAAAATATTTCCCAAGCTATATAAATGGAAAACCAATATATTTTTCATACCCATCCACCCAATATTTTACAGGGCCTAGCTGAGGAAATTTTCTTTTCACCATCAAAACCCCTCCCATTGGCTGGAAAAATACCTCATTCTCATACATAAGGTAAAATGTCTTATTTGTTCCAATGCCCTCAACCAATATAACCAACACCCAAGGCTACCCATCATCAAAGAATTTTTAAATTAAAAAAATGGTTTACCCTTTTGATTAATAAATGTCAATTTAATGGGTGGAATTGATTATAAATACCAAACCATGTTGAACCTTCCTTTCTCTACTCAAGTTTCAAATAGATCATCTTGATAACCATTCATCAAACATAACAAATGCCCCACCACTCTTAGCATAAAATAGTAACTTTCTACAAGGATCATAAATTGCATAGGCAAGGAAGGGGGATTCTATTTCAAAAAGAGAGATCAATAAAAATCATGAATCTTCTTCAAGGGTCAAATGGTCAACACATCGATCTCATAAAAAAAAAACCTTACCATCATTTTTTGTCCATGGAACTTGCATTAGATCATTAATGGGATTTTCCTTTCCCTCCTCTTTTTCTATTCTCTATGAAATATTAGTAACAAGAGTTTTGGGGAAGGATTTTGAAACAACATTACTCAACACAAAAGTCCTTTTTGCTTATGCATACCAATAGAAAATAATATAACATTTGAATCACTAAATTTTTTCTCCATACAAGCATTTTTTGTTCCTTTATGAAACTAACAATGCTAATGTTTGATGTTTTTGACATGAGTGAAGTGCAATACCTCGATATGGAAACCCAAAAATACAAAAGGGGAAAAGAGATCATCATCAAAGTGAGCTTGGATGGAGAAGAGGAGACAAAGTTAGAAGTTGGCACCCAGGTCCAATTTAAAATGAAATTATCTATTGCATGGATCTTGGCATGGTTTATATATTGGGAGAGATATACTAGATGTTTCAAAAGGATACATACTCACAATTTCCACTCCTCTATGGAGACAGGGACCCCGATGAGGGTGTTTATCAATATATGAAGCATTCATGGTTTCCAAAAAGTAGCAACACACTTTTTATAATTTCCATGTGAAAATACCATTTCATCGATCATCTGTTAGGATAATGTAGACAACAGGTTGATCAAGGATACTCAAGGTAGAGAAATTTGATGATTCCAAACCTTTGTTATACATCAGTATTATAAACTCCCTATAGAAGAGGTTGAAATCACAGTTGACTAGATGCTACAATTCACATATGACTGTAGAGAAATAATGAAGAGTTGGTGGGTTCCCAAAACAATGTTCAAGGTGAGAAGAGAAGGAACCTACCTTATGAAGATGTTGAGAACTCCATATAAGTCTGATGTATCCCTTTTATGATGACGCTAAGGAGAGGAAGAATCCCATAAATTCAAGGAATCATGGGTGCCTTTGATATTAAAAATAACTAAAACTAGCACAATTTTCAATTGGGTTGCCATCCTTTTCTCCACTTTGGAGCATACTATATCAACAACTAATCATACAGTGCTAGGGAAACACCCTACATTTAATATGCGTTCCTATCTACTAGATGTTGTTTTCCTAGTACATTCATTCTTGGTTATGGACTGGCAATGGTATCCAAGTGATCCTCTTATTCATGTGTATTCTCAAGATCCCTAGGAACATAAGTATCACATCAACTATCATGAGATTTGTGAATACGTCATGATTCCTATACATCAATTTATATTCTATTCTCCACCATTGTGCATGTTAGCAAAATCTATGTAGATGGTCAATAAAGTTAGATATTGGTATGTGATAGAGAAGGGGAAATACACTAGGATTTATGGGGCCAAAAAAGCTTTGCATATACTCCCAAAATTCATACAAGATAAGTTGGTTTTATAGAAATTTTCTTATCACACTTTAGAGAATGGAGTTGGGGTATCTCTAGCCCAGGATAAGAAACTACGATGGAACTAAACTCCATTACATGTAGGATCTTATCATTTTAAATATGTCAAATAAGCACAAGAAGAAGCTAACATTTTGACAACCTTATTTCAGGGAGGAGAGATTCCATAGAAATGACCCTCTCAGAGTTTTTAGAAAGCACTACAGAAATTGCAAATATATATGGTCATATTAGAGTGAGACATGGAAGGAAAAATATTTGAGCATGAGACCTATAAAGTATGATTAAATCATTTTTAGGATGGGAGGCATATCCAAAATAAATCAGGATAGATTAGAAAAGGAGCATTAGGAAAAGAAAAAAATTAATAAGGAAATTGTAGCCAAGGCGATAGTTGAAAAGAGAATCTTTAGAAAAGGAAGTTGAAGCTCTAAGACTTCAACAACAACAACAAAAGTTGCAGCCCAGGAAGTAGAAGAATAAGGAAAAATAAAAAAAGAATTTGAAACATAGAGGCCCCAACAAAAAGAGGTAGAAACAAAGAGATATGAAGAGGAATAAATGAGAAAGAAGCAAGAGGAAGAGGACTGATAAATAATCAAGAAAGACGAAGAAGAAATATGGAAGAATAGGAGAAGAGGAGAATAATTTCTAGGAAGAATCCCAAGATACTAATCCTATGGACACTTGGCCAATGGAGTCCACCTCAGGCCCCACCTTAACCAAAAGCCAATTACCTCTAGGGGAGATAGGATTGGGTGAATTCACCCTCTCTAAATATAATAGAGTGTCCAATTTGAATTCCTTCATTTTTTATTAGAAAAAAAGGAAGAAATGTAAGGAAACATTGCAAGAAAATTTCCATCTCAGCTGATTTGGTGCTCTCTGTTACCACAAAACACCACTTACTATTGACACTAGGCAAGACCCCATAGTGTTAAGCTTAGTAGGAGTAGAATTTACATAGGCCTCTAAAAAAAACACTAGAAATATGACTAAAGAAATAGAAAAACATAAATCAAGGATCAAAGTCCTTGAGTTTGAAGTAATACATTATAAAGTGGACCAAAAAAGCATCATTGAGTTCAAAGCCTATGCCAAAGAAGTATAAGAGGAGATAGGAAATACTCTAAAATAGTTATACAATGGATTGAAATAATTTGGGGAACTATCCACATATCTATTGACAATATCATTTAGATATTTTGAGGGTGACATAAAAATAAAATCATCTCAATTATGTAGCATTGGCCAACTACTGAGAAGTAGGAGAAAAGATAGAAAAAGACATATATATTTAATAGGTAGTTTCAAAAACCTTTACACTATTGTAGATACGTTGATTGAACGATGTAGGCTACCTAATATTGGATATATTATCACACCTCGATCTGCAAAACATGTTCTATAGAAATTAGGAGAGCACTTGCACTCCAGAGAAATATCCATGGGGATGGCTCCTCGGGTCACCAAGGAAGTTTTAAAACAACATAAGGAGGACCATCGAAGGATAATAATTTTATTAATTATTTTTTGGTTACACTAAAAAAAGAAATGGGATCCTTGTCCCAAGATGTATCCACATATGAATTCATGTTAGAAAATCTTATTTTTAGGCGAGTAGTGAGAATTTCTTCCTATCATGAAGTGTGGAATACATTCTTCCAAGATAAGACTGAAGTTGAGTGTAATTTTTTATCTAGATTTTATGAGCAAAATGAAATGACTACAGATTATTACCAAATGCTTAACACAGAATAAAAGAGATGCAGTAAAATTGGTTTTCTATTCAATAAGGAAATAAGATGAAACTGTAAAATGCAGTGGAAAACAAGCTTGTTGGAATGGTGGCAGCTTATCTTTGAGAAGAGATGTGACGGTTGTGCTCATCTGCAAGAAGATCATTACAATGAGGCTCTCAAGGCTTTTTTACAATAAACAGGAGTTTCAAAAACCCTAAACATCCAAAAACAACCCTAGGAGATCAAGCGCCAAAAGTCATGTGGGCCCTGTTTGGGTAAGCCAGTACATCAACTTCCCGGGGTCGTAACTTTTGCATACGATCTCCATTTTAGGTGTATGATAGCCCATTGGAAAGATCTATCCAAGGACTACAACAGTTGTACAAACTTTTGTGTTGAAATTTTGCAACCCCAAAAAACGTCATTTAGGGCCTCAAAACGGCTCTGGAAGTTCAAGACCTGAAAAACTGCTAAAAATAGTAAATTATCAAAATTGCTAGAAATCTATTTTGAGCCAGTTGGGAAAAGTGGGTGACCACCGATATCCACCTGGATCAATCCTCCATCCTTAGGAAGAAATGGTCTCCATTGCATTGAGTTCCCCCATCATATGAGGAAATTTCTGTTGAATTTGGCCCCGGGTGAGCCACTTTCCTTGGTGCAGGAGCTGCCCTGCTTTGACGGCTCAATAAAGATGGATCCTTTGTTGTCGAGTGCCCTTGATCTATGTGTCCACAATCTGATGACTGGATGCCTGTTGTATGCAATCGGGGTTGAGCTCTATTAGTGTTATTTGTTCTACTATGTCTGAGGTGTCCAATAATGGTGGGAAATAAGGCCGAAGGAGGTCCATGTTGAACACTGGGTGCAGGCCAAGGAAAGGAGGAATGTTGAGCACAAAAGCATTATCCCCCACAGCCTTGGTGATGGTGTATGACCCATATCAGAGTGGGAAAAGATTCTGATTGGATCCTGTAATGCGTTCTTTCTACAAGTGCAACCAAACTTTGTTGCCCACCTGAAACTTATGTGGAACCCGATGTTGATCATGGCGTTGCTTGTACTTGTCATTATACTTTTGTAGGATATCCTGAATCTATTGGCGGATGTGATGGATCCTCTCAATGAATTGGGTGGCTTTGTCAGCCTCAGTTGGAGTAGGAGAGGAGTCAGTCGAGGTGACCACAAGGGGAAGTGCAACATCTAGGGGACCCAATGGTTGGAATCCCAACCCCACCTGAAAGGGGTTGTGGCTGGTTGAGCTACGCAGGGCTCAGTTGTAGCTACGTTGGACATAGGGAAGACTCTCATCCCATGTGTGAGGGTGCTTGGAATTATACATGCGCAGGATATGCATGATCATTCGATTTACGACCTCAGTTTGGCCATCTGTCTGGGGATGGAAGGTCGTGGATTTGGTGAGCTTGGTGTCTAGCAGTGACCAGAGGCTCGACTAGAATGTGCTGAGAAATTGAATGTCTCGATCTGAGACAATGTTTTGTGGGATTCCAAAATGTACCTAGACTGATTCAAATAAGAGCTTGGCAGTGGCTTCTGTTGTGATGCTCTTCTTGCAAGAAACCATAATCGACATCTTAGAAAAGCGATCGACAACCACAAAAACACAGTCATTTCCCCACTTGGTGGATGGAAGGCCTGACATTTAGTCCATTGAGATGGATTCCCATGGTCTTTCAGCAGTAGGAAGAGGGGTGTACAGGCCCTGTTTCTTAGTGGTTGGTTTGGCAATAGCACAAGCAGTGCAAGACCTGATATACTTGCTGACCTCCTGTCGAAGTTTCAGCCAGTAGAAATGTTTTTGTAGCATCACCACTGTCTTTTCGACGTCGAAGTGTCCTACCACCCAGCTGTAGTGGGATTCCCAGATCATCTTCTCTCACTCACTTGAGGGAACACATATATGGCCCAGACGACACAACAACCCATCCCGAAGATGGAAATTATCGACATCTGCCTTTGCACCCAACATTTGGTAGGTGGTGGCGAAGTTCGGGTCTGTTTGATAGAGTTGGGGCCATCCAGAGGTCTCATGGTCGCAGGAGTCTAGCACTATGGTGAGTGCTACGACTGGTGGTCTACTGAGGCAATCAATGACATGGTTGGTGCTTACTATTTTATACTTGATGTTGAGGTGGAATTTCTGCAAGTATGTGGACCACTTTTGATGGCGGTCATTCTGCAATTTTCCTTGTGTCTGCATGAACTGCAGTGGCTTATGATCAGTGTGGATGACTGTCTCCCTCCCAAGAATGTAATGTCTCCACTGGCGGCAGGCTTGCACAATGGATTACATTTCTTTATCGTAAGTAGGGTACTTATGGACAACATCTGATAGTGTCGCACTATGATAGGCCACGGGGTGGCCATTTTGCATGAGAATGACACCCACAGCATAGTCTGAAGCATCAGTCTCAATCTCAAAGGGTTGTTGCAGGTCTGGTAGTGAAATTACTGGGGCTAAGCACAAGCGCTGCTTCAAATCATTGAACGCTTGTTGTTGGGGCTGGCCCCATGCAAATTCCGCCTTACCACCACCCCTGGTTATTTGGCTGAGGGCCCATGCAATATAAGAGAATCCCAACACACACCTGCAGTAGAAATTGGCAAGGCCCAAGAAGCTCTGAAGCTTCGTGAGTGTGGTTGGGGATGGCCAGTCATGAATGACTTGGATCTTGGATGGATCCACATGTACGCCATGTTGATCAATGATGTAGCCTAGGTAATGGACCCTGTCCATGTTGAAGGAGCATTTTTCCAAGTTGGCATATAGCTTATGCTGTCGTAGGGTGTGCAGAACCTGTTGAATATGCTGCAAGTGTTCGGCCCAAGTCTTGCTGTAAATGAGAAGGTCATCAAGATACACCACTACAAAGGTATTGGTGAATGGTCGCAAGATATCATCCATCATCCTCATGAAAGTGGATGGAGCATTTGTCAGACCAAAGGGCATGAAAAACCATTCAAGAAGGCCTTCCTTTGACTTGAAGGTGGTCTTCCATACATCTGTTTATTCTATCGAGACCCGGTGGTAGCCAGACTTCAGATCAATCTTACTGAAGTATTTGACCCCCATGAGTTGATCAAGGAGGTTGTCGATTCGGGGAGTCGAGTACTGGTTTTTGACTATGATTTTATTCAGAGCCTGCTAATCAATGAAAAATCGCCAGGTTCCATCTTTCTTCTGTACCAACATGATTGGGCTCCCACAAGGTGATGAGATAGGATGGATGTGCCCCTTGTGGAAAAATTCATGGATCTGTCGCTTGATCTCCTCATTCTCTAACAGAGAGAGATGATAGACTGTCCCATTGGGAAGTGGTGTGTCGGGGGTCATATCGATGGGGTTCTTGACCTGGCAGTGCAGAGGTATCCAGGTAGGCGAGGAGAAGATATCTGAGTATTCTTCCACGACCTTATCTACTTGCTTCTGCTGTGTGGATAGGTCGGCCGCAGAGACCCTGGATGTGGCTGTGATTTTTCTCTCATTCTGAGAGCAGATCATGAAGAAGACAAACTTCTCCGTCTAAGAGATGACCTTCCTACATTGCTTAGCAAAGATCAAGGAAATAGCACTAGGTGGGACAACCTCGGGTATCCTGTACAATTTCCTATTCAAAGTAATAATAACACTACGAGGCCTAGACTCATATATAGCATGATGTTTCCATAAATAAGGTTGGCCCAAAAGAACATCACAAACTTCGAGAGGACCAACATCGCAAAATACATCATCTTTGAAGGGCTTGATGCCGTACGACAGTCAACACTGTTGGATGACGCAAAGATAGCTTCCTTGGGGGAGCCATCCAATGGTATAGGGTTGTGGGTGCGGCATTGTCGGCAGGGCCAGCCGCTTGACGACCTCTGCTGAGATGAGGTTTTTCTGGCTACCACTCTCAACAATGAAGTGCAGTGGGGTGCCTTTTACCCACATCTGGGAATAGAAGAGGCACTCTCCTTCTTCTGGATCATCTGGTCCACCATGCTGGAGCTTGGTGGTAGCAACGGTGGCACTGGGTTCCATGTCAATGATCCATCTTCCCCTTTCTGGTTCTGACTCAGAGTCAGAGCCTGCATCTGATTCAAAGGCTTTCAGTTTAGCCACCAGAGTCTGCTTTGAGCAACATTCAGCAGTGTTATTCCAAGGGATCTTATGGAAGTCGCACCACTTCTCGGTATCTTTCTTTGTCTTTTTGGTGTCCTTCTTTGCTTGCGTCTTGGACTCGTTGTCCTGATACTGTGCATCTTTGCTCTGTCCTTTGTTCTGTGGGTTGGGGCCACCCTTTCCTGGATTTTTTTGTGAGGGGTTCCCCGACCCAAATTGTCGCATCTTTTGTTTGAGCCTCTACTCGATTTTGACGGCATATCGGTAGGCCGTGCCCAAGGATGAGATGTCCAGAAATTCCATTTTGGTCTGGATGTATCTATGTAGAGCACTGTGATACTTGATCACCATATGTCTCTCTAAATCTTTCATACCCAACTTGGTGCGCAAGGTATGGAAGATATTTGTGAAAACTGGCACTGCTTGGCCTCTTTCTTGATGCAGTGTGGTCCATTTGGTATAGAAGTCATCATAACTTCCAACAGGGTAGTATTGTTCCTTAATAGAATCTTTGAAGGATTCCCAGGTGGTCGTGACTATAAATAATGAAGGTTCCTCTGTTTCCTTTTTCTCATAGAAAGTTTCCCGCCAATCTTTGACATGGGGAACAGCTTTGAGGAGTGAAAAAGTAATATTTTCTCTATTCGAAAAGTTATGGACAGAGAAATACCCTTCTAGTAGATTCAACCACTTTTCTACAACATCTGCATTTATCTAACCTTCAAATATAGGAATATCAAAGTTTACTTGTACCTTGAAGGGGGCAGTGCCTCCACTCGAAGAAGATGCATCGCCTGTTGGTAGTCGCCGAAGGATTTGCATGAAATTATCCATCATCTCGTTCCTCTGTTGCATGAGGGCTTCCTCAATCAACAGTTTGAAAGGATCTACTGTCCCGTCATCTTTATTTTCTCCTTCCATGAGAGGTCACTTGGGTGTGCGAGATATTTTTTCCTCAAGAGAAACAAGCTCGAGACCCAAATCTTTGTACTCTGACCTCGTTGGGGACATGCACTAAGACGACAAGGAGTAGACCACTCTGATACCACTGATCTGGATCTTATGAGAAGAACGAAATGACTATAGATTATTACCAAATTCTTAACACAGAATAATAGAGATACAATAAAACTAGTTTTCTATTCAATAAGGAAATAAGTTGAAACTGTAAAATGCAGCGGAAAACAAGCTTGCTGGAATGGTGGCGGCTTATCTATGAGAAGAGATGTGATGACTACGCTCATCCGCAAGAAGATCATTACAATGAGGATCTCAAGGCCTTTTTACAATAAACAGGAGTTTCAAAAACCCTAAACATCCAAAAACCTAACCCTAGGAGATGAAGCACCAAAAGTCATGTGGGCCCTGTTTGGGTAAGCCAGTACATCAACTTCCCGGGGTCGTAACTTTTTCATACGATCTCCATTTTAGGCGTATGATAGCCCATTGGAAAGATCTATCCGAGGACTACAATAGTTTCACAAAATTTCATGATGAAATTTTACAACCATAACATACCCCAAAAAACGTCAGTTAGGGCGTCAAAACAGCTCCAGAAGTTCAGGACCAGAAAAACTACTAAAAATAGTAAATTATCAAAATTGCTAGAAAGTTGTTTTGAGCTAGCTGGGAAAGGTGGGTGGCCACCGATATCCACCTAGATCAATTTTTCTTGATTCCATAATGTGTAATGTATAACTTTAGGAAAGGAATAAACTAAGGAATTCCAAAAGGTTGTGGATACCAATGGGAAGTCAACAAGTTCCAAGAAATAGTTGCAACTCATTAGATTTATATGCCCAAGAGAACCTAGTTGAAGGAGCTCTTGATTTTTGTAAATTTGAGAAATACTTCTCATAATTTTAATGGGAAGAATCCCTCATGGCCATTTTTTAGGAGGATAAGTTGGATGTGAACTATTTCTAGTATTGTTTTTATCATCTACACCACTTTAAGGTTATCATGTTCATGTGTTGACTACTCTCCTAGAACTTTGTGGCTTCACATTTTAATTACTCTTCTAATTTTGTTGTTCTAAGTTGGTAAATAGATGACTATGAATAACTTGTTGTTTTAGACTAATATGTTCACTTGTTCCATTCATTATTTACAACTTTCTAATTTTCTTTAATAGCTAACTATATTGAAAGTGCAAGTAGAATTTTTTGGTTTTACCAACTATTTCCTTTATTAGTTTTCTCCTAGCTATGATAGGTTAGAATAGTTTACTTTTAATAATTAGATTAGTTACATGTTACACATCACACTCCACATATCATCACTACACCCCACTCATTTTTTGTAATGGACATTGGAACAAAATCTGAATGGGTATCCTATGCCAAATAATGTGTGGTATAATTAAGAATTTATACCAGAGAGTACCCCTATCCATTGAAGGGGATTTTTCCCATGTTAATAGAAACTGGTGCTAGAAGGAGGGCCACTAAGTTGTATGGATTTTAGAAATACCTAGTATTCATGTGGAAAAACCTTTGATCCTAAAATATATGAACCTCAACATAGTGTTTTTCCTAACACATGTGATAATCCAAAACTAAAAACTACGTATGAAGATGCTCCTCAGGTCTTCAAAAGTCTTGAATGACCTCGTGAAAACTTTTTTTCTATTCCAAAACTTGAGGTTATAATTTTTCATCATCTAACTCAAGTATTTGCTTGATATATTGGTGAACCACCTATATCTCCCTTACTACTGAGAAGAGGGTCAGTTCATCAAATATGTATCCAAATTCGTCAAATAGGCCTTGTTGATTCTGTAGAATATTTTATTGAACTTGCCTTAGAGGAAATCCCACAATTATTAGACTAAATACCATTGTCACCTCCTGAATCACCTCGATCTCCATCCTCCAAATCTAAATTGGACATAACAACTAGTGACATTTTCAACCCAATGGCAGAAAATCAACCCTACATTCCTACATTTTTATTTTTTTTGTGACTAGGGGAATCGATAACGATGAAAGTATCATACTCGCATGACACAGGGTCGAATCCTGTCGGCTGCCATATAACCCCTAGGGATAATCACACCACTCGCAAGCATGCCTCCGGATAAATCGGGGTGAGAATCGAACTTGAGACCCCTTTTACATATTTCCTTCCATTTGCATGACACTTGCCAATCAGTCTATACCCCTACAGCCCCCCCTACATTCCTACATTGATATCCCATCGATATTTGAAATTTTTAGGACAACTACATGCCATCTTGAGAGGATTTTGCCCAAGTTTGACCCTGGAAAGTCGTGTATTTGAGAATCATATTAATGACTTCTACCTCATTGTAAGAATTATGAATGTTGAGCATGAGGATTTGATTTTTATATTATTCCCCTATACCTTTGAAAATAAAGCATCTACCTTGTATTATAATTTTCCAACTAGCTCCATTACGGGATGGGACGATTTTGAAATGGATTTCCTTAATAAATTTGGTGAAGAGAAAAACCTTTCTACCCTTATAAAATAACTTATACCTATCAAAATGGAAAAAGGAAAAGGATTATAGATTTTAATCAATGCTTACCACCATTGTTCGGTTCGGGAAATGACATCTTTTTGCCACCCTTTTCCTATCATTTCACCTGCTTTCCTTATATAATTTGTACCTTTTTCATAACCATTTCTATCCAATATATTATATTTTTTCCCATGTATGCTAAGTTCATATGTTGCTTCAATTCATTAAGTATTTCTTGCATTTGAGAAGGATAATGCTTGTTTTGGGTATTTACTGACAAAGTGTTACGAACTTCCTAGAAGATGATCGACTGCTACAAGAGTTGATACTTCAAAAATTTAGGAATTTGTTACTCCTAGGAAGTTGTTACTTCCAAGTGTTGTTATTCCCAAGTGTTGTTACTCTTAAGTGTTACTACTCTCAACAGACCCAACGATATTCTCCCAAGACTACTACTATTTGTTATGATATTCATCGAGTTGTTAATCCACGCAAGTCCCTCATGTAAATAATAACTTTTCTGTTTGGATGACGTGGCTATTTTACAAAGTCAGGAGTATTTTTTTCCATTCTAAATTATGGGGTAGTGCGTTGAGCACAATTTGTAATTAACTATATTTTTGTATGATCGATTGTAAAAGATATTGAATAGCTTCTTATTTAAGACTTTATTGAACAACTTGAGAGTCGAAATATTCTCAAGGTTGTTCATAATTATCAATTTTCTAAGATTAGTTGTAAAGAGGGAGCCTTTAAAAACAAAGCACCTCCTCTCCTGGGATAGTCTAGTTTTTTGTTCAACAGTCAATCTGGTCAATGAGGAAGAACCTCTGCATCTGTAATTCCTAATTTTGATTAATAAAGACTCAACAAGTTCTTGGTTCAGTTTATGTCAATTTAAGTTGTAGTTTTTGCACTTTCTCCATCCCCTGCTAAGGAGGAAGGGCCCTTCTCTTTAGTAGGGTTGTTGTTATTGTACTAGTAGTTAGACTTATTTTATTTGCCATTGTCATGTGTGTGTTATTATACAACTATAGTTTCATATTGTTGTTGATGATGTTACTTATTATTGATTTTGAGTGTTTTAATGCAAATGAAAATTGTTGTTACTCAATTATATCATTACAACATTGTGGATTAGATTTAGTTCATTTGATTGTTTCTTTTACAAGACTTGTGTTGATTTGATCTATCTTAGATAATTTTGTAATAATCTAGACTTGGAATGTTTATTGGATTAAGAAAGATTGGTTGGTTTTAGATTTATTTTGTTTCAGCAAGGTGTGGTTCCTTTCAAGCTAAGTGATTTAATTTTGCAAGGAGTTAGTTTATTTTATTTCTGAGCAAGTGTGCAGTTTGCTTCAATTCTAAGAAAGTGTGCAATTTGTTTCATTTCCAAGCAAGTGTTCAATTTTAGAGAGAGTGTGTAGAGTGAGGTTTTTAGAGTGATTTTATTTATGCAAGTGTGAGAGTGATATAATTACAAAAGCTTGATCCCAATTCCAACAGTCTAGGTGTGTTTTAGATTAAAGAAAGTGTGGAGTGCATTCTTATTCAACAAGAGTATTATTATTTAAACAAGTGTGAAATCTAGCCTGTAGTGTCTGCTTAATTATTCTCAAGGTTCTTTTTTTGTTGTTTACTTAAGGTTACAGGATAATGTAAGTTAGGAAATTGTTTCCTACATATATTTTGCACAACAACATTGCAATAAAGAACCATGCACCTCAGGTTGACAATTAATGTATCGGGTGATTGAGGTGTTTTAATTAGACAATTAAATCTACCAAAATTTTAGCACCATTGTCAGGGAAGTTATTAAGGGTGCAAAAATACAATTGGCATTGTTTTTTGTTGCATTTCATAAGTACTCAGGACATGTAGGTTTCATAAATAAAGAAGGAGAAGAATGTGGTGCCCCCCAAAATACTATTCCTATAGGTAGAAGGGGGCATGGTGGAAGAAGAAACTAGGATCAAGGATGGGTGACATTTATTCAAGAACCGATCTCAAAGGAATAATCATTTACCTCAAGGCCAAGTTGTTGGAAGATTGAACTTCGGGAAGGGATCAATTCTCATCCTTCTATCTATGTTGATCATCTGTAGTAGCCACAAAAGATGAATATCGAGATTTGACAGAATCCCTAAGGGATATAGATGGAAAAAATAGGGGTATCAAGACTCAATCTTGGAGGTCGATTAGCCTCTCGATAAACCCATTCCAGACCAGAGAAGTGTTGCAGGACAACCTAAGAAACTAATAGAAGATACCCCACAATCAGAGGATATTCCTAGGACATATTTGCAAAGACTCCATATTTTGTGGCAGAACCATATGGAAAAAAAATGCAGATAATACAGTCTCCACCTTTGAATTCCCCATTGGGGACATTCCTAAAAAAGCACCAATGAAAAATATTCCCCTCTCTTCTCTTCCAAAATTTCATGGTATGACTAGCGAAGACCCATATACCTTCCTTTTCAAATTTGACATTATGTGTTAGATCTATGACTACACTTCAAATTCTTAGAAGTTGAATATGTTCCTCGCTACCCTGAAAGGATTTGCATTAAGGTGGTTTATGGGACTTGGTGGTGATTCCATCACCTCTTGGGAAAACATGAAACATTTTTTCTCGGGAAATATCAAGGCTATTGTCAAACAAGAGACCATAGAGAGGAAATTTTCAAGATGTCTTAGAAGGATGAACAGATTTGGGAGGACTATGTTTAATGCCTCCAATAAAACTTGCAGAGGTATAAACATAATGACCTAGACAAATATATCTTGAAGAAAATTCTGATCCGAGGAATGAGAGACAACTGTTTAGACATGCTAAATTTAATAGGTAAATGAGACATATCAAAAGAGTCTTACGATGACATAATTTCCCTATGCCTAAGGAGTTCAAGGGGGTCACCAAGAATCAAAATACAAGAAAGGGACACTTCTACTAGGATAAAGAGATTTACCAATGGTGGAGAAACCAGGGAAGAAATGGTAATTTGTTTGGAAATTTCAAGACTGATATTCTTAGCTCTTAGACCTCTCAATTGGATGTATTGCAGGTAAAATAGAAGTAGGTTGAAGCAGAAAAGGAATTGGAAATATTATGTTCCAAGTGCAAAGAGAAACACCCACATAAGGAATGTCTACTTGAAAACGTAGAGTTGTGTGGGATATATGAACTAGGCCATTCGACAAGACTCTTCACATCACTTCGAGGAATGAACGAAGTATTTTGGGGATCAAATGAAGAAACTAAGAAAGCATGCTTCATTTTTAAGAATCCATGGAAAGAACATATACCAGGTATGACTCAAGATTCATCCTCATCTTTCAATACTTGGAAAAACATGTATAATCCTCATATTCCATAAAAAATTCAATATCCTTCGACTCCATGGTATATTCCTGAACCTCCCCATATTCAATAACCCACACCCTGGTCACAATACCCAAAGCATACCTTTCGATCTCCTCAAGGATGGCAAGGGCGTCCTTTTCAAGGGGGGAAATTCCCTATGCAAACTCAAATACCCATACAAAAACACCTTATTCCACTTCCCTCAAATGTATTACCAAGTAATCCACCACTACAACCCCAACTTCTTGTACAACCTAACCCGAAACCAAATAACAAAGTAGTTTAACAGGTTGAAACAACCATATTTCCTACGTACTGCATCTCCCCTATTGAATGCAATGATGTACACTTAGGATCAAGGAGAGTAATAAACTTGAAAATATCACTTTCCATCAAAGAACATGAAGAAACAAATTCGCCTAGAGAAACAACTCCATTTTGTGAGAAATCAAAGAAACAACACATTGATATAACTTACGTTGAAACTCTTGATAAACAAGCTTAAACTCAAGATGTTAATCCTACTACTATTGGAACTACTCCATATCCAGAGATATTAGCAGTGCCCATAACCATCCCATAAACTGAGTTCAACTTTATGGGATAATTGAAAAACTTGTGTGTCAAAATCTCATTGTTGCAAGCCATTAAAGACATATCGATTTACAAAAAAATAGTGAGGGATCTTTGTGTCAAAAATATTGGTAGGAAACCTAGGGGCGCACATTCCATTTGGTAGGTAAGCTATCAGAGTTAATGTTGGTAAAAACCCCACTCACTAAATATGAGACCGACCCAAATATGTTGGAACTGGATTATCGATCTAAAATACGACTAGAAGGGGTTCTATAAGACATCATCATATCCCTAGACTCCTGAGACTACCCGACTAACTTCCTGGTGTTGCAGCGTTAAACCTGTTTAGGAGGACAACCCTTGATCTTGGGAAGACCTTGGCTAGATACGAATGATGCATTTATCAATTGCATGTAAGGGTTTATGATGATATCTCATGGAAAATATACAAATAAGCTTTTCCTCTACCTCCTTTCCAATCTGAGTGTGGACCATGAAATCCCTTTGTGAGCTGAGTTTGAACTAGAAGAGGGTGGCATACAACCAATACTCACAGTCGAAAAGGCTCTCTATTTTAAGGATGATATGGAGGATGATACTATTATTACCTTTATTAATAACCTCTTATATATTACTCAACCAACATTCCATCTCTTAGATTCTATAATGAACAGACCCAACGAAGAAAGTCATGTTGATGATTTCAATTCAGATATGATACCTACTGCCCCAAGCCATAGGAGTGTCCCAATTGAGATTGATCCTAGGAAAACCTTAAATATTAATCCAAACTTATCTCCCTCAGAAACATAGTGACTCGTCCAACTATTGTGAGAGAAAAAATAGGCCTTTGTGTGGGACTACACAGATATGAATGGAATTCACCCTGATCTGTGCACCTACCAAATTTACATAAAGGAATATTATTGGCCTATTCATGAATCGCAGTGCCTAATGAACCCAACATTGAAATATATTGTAAAATAAGAACTCCAGAAACTGTTGAACATCAACTTCATCTACCAAATCTCAGATAGTCAGTGGGTATCCCCATTGGTCATTGTACCTAAGAAAAATGACAAATGGAGGAACTGTGTCGATTATAGAGAGATGAACAAAGCCACACAAAAATACCATTTCCCATTTCCTTTTATTGACCAAGTCCTTTATGCCTTGTTAGGTAAGAATTTTTTTTGTTTCTTGACAGGTTCAGTAGATATAACCAAACCCAAATTTCTCCTGAACATCAGGAAAAAACTACCTTCACTTATCCCTCGGGTATATTTGCATATTGAGTCCTTCCTTTTGGGCTTTGTAATACACCTGCTACCTTCCGGTGGGTTATATTGGGAATATTTTCAGATTTGGTTAATGAATCTATTGATATTTATATGGATTATTTCATGCCGCATGGTTATATGTTTGACATGGTTCTCGCTAATATTGAAAAATTATTCAAACGATGCAAACAAACTCATCTTTCTTTGAGAACAGAAAAATTACACATGATGATGAATGAGGGAGTTGTACTTGGTCATTATCTTTCATCTACAGGGATACAAGTGGATCTGGCCAAAATGGAGGTAATCTTAAATTATTCATCCTTTGAAATAAAATAAAAAAGAGGTGTGTAGCATTTTTGGAAAGGCTGGTTATTATTGACGTTTTATTGAAAATTATTCTAGGTTTGCATCTCCTATATTTTTATTAATTTCGAAGGAAACAAAATTTATGTGCACTGAAAAATCCAAGAATGCTTCTACAAATATGAAGAAGCGCTTATCTGAAGCCCCTATCTTACGAGGACCTAATTGGACCCTTCCATTCCAAATTTCTATAGATGCCTCTGACATCGCTATTGGGGATTTATTAAGACAACAGGAGGAATAAAACCCATATGCCATCTACTACATTAGAAAGAATTTTACTCCTGCCTAGTTAAATTATATGGTAACTGAAAAATAATTCCTTGATGTTGTACATGCATTATAATATAGACTACCAAGTTTTTATACATACTGATCACTCTGCCATTAAATACCTAATGAATAAACCCATCACCAATGGTAGAGTTACTAGGTGGTTTCTTTTATTACAAGAATTCAACATCACTATTGTGGAAAAACGTGGAAAGGATAATGTCGTTGCAGACTTTCTTTCTAGGCTTACCAACAATAGTGATAATTCTCCTCTTGAGGATTCTTTCCCAGATGAGCATCTTTTTGCAATATCTACTCAATCACTGTGGTATGCAGATATTCATAACTATCTCGTTGTAGGAAAGCTATCAAACTACCTTTTTCCTAGACAATGACGAAAGATTATTCAACAAAGTGCTCGATATTCTTGTTTAGTAAGTTGTCTCTTTTACACCATGCAAGATCATGAGATTTGGCGTTACATAAGAGAATATGAGATCCACAACATTCTCAAGGATTTCCATGATGATCCTTGTGGTGTACACTTTGTTGATAAAAGGACGGGCAGAAAGCACTTCACATGGTCTATTTGTGGCATGCTTTGTTCCATGATTCCAAAAAGTATGTACATGGATGTGATAGTTTCCAATGAATGGGCCAACCCATTCGATTAGCTGAAATGTTGTTAAAAACTCATCCGATTATAAAACCCTTTAATAAATGGGCTCCCAACATTTTGGGGCTGATTAATCCCTCATCTCATCAAAATTCCTACATCTTGGTTTGCATAGACTATGTTACCAAGTGGGTCAAAGACATGACACTCGTCAGGGCCACTGAAAAAGTTGTTTTAGATTTTTTGTTTGAAGACATATTTGTTCTCTTTAGAGTGCCAAAGGAAATAGTTACAGATGGAGGGCCACATTTCACTTCCCAGTTGATTGAAGAGCTTACTAAAAATTACAAGATTCTCCATAGGATCAATTCACCGTACCATCCACAAGCCAATGGGAAAGTGGAAAGAACTAATAAATCTATTAAAAGAATACTCACTAAGATTGTAGTTAGTCACCGTCATCATTGGGCTGAGTGAATACTAGAGGCTCTTTAGTCCTATAGGACAACAGGGAGGAACACCATAGGTTTCTCCCCATTTGAAATTGTGTATGGTAAGAGTCTCGTATTCCCCATTGAATTTGAAATTAAAACATTGAGAATTGCCTTAGAGGTAAATATGGACTTAACTACAACACTGAAACATTGTCTAGAACATTTGAATGAATCAGATGAGATACGCTTGGATAACTTACATCATATTGATCTTTTTAAAAAACAACATACTAAGTGGTATGAAAAATTGATTAAAAATAAGGTGTTTCAGAAAGGCGATTGGGCACTATTATATAACTCCCAATTTAAGGGCTTTACAGAGAATCTTTGTACCATATGGTTAGGTCCTTACAAAGTGGACACAGTTTTCGACAATGGGACTGTTAATATCACAACTATAGATGGCTCATAGACTTCTCTACTTTCCAATGTACATTGTGTTCGGTTGTATCACCAACCACATTCTAAGGATTCATTTGTTTCTCACATTGTTTCAAATTCAAGTTTTGAGATCATTGGGAAAGAAAAACATTTTTGTGCACCACCAGTTACATAACTCATGTCAAATAATAATAATAATAATCTAATTGTGAAAACTCATTTAGAGAAAAAATAGATGGATCCCAACTAAAAACCATCATTTTGACGGTTGACACATAAAAAAAAAAGTATATATATATATATATATATATATATATATATATATATATATATATATATATA
>ML795538.1:79252-162963 GCA_009831015.1 Picea engelmannii
TTTTCTTTCCATTACTTTTGCTAATAATGCAATGATTTTTTCTGTCAATAACACCTCCAAATCCAGATTTGCACAATTCATTCTAATATTTTTTGTTATTCACTACTCATTTGCTTGTTGTAACTCACTTGTTTTTAGTCATTTCTTGTTGTAACTCTCTTTATGCTACTCTCTTGTTGTTACTCACCACCACCACTCACTTGTTGTAACTCGCTTGTTGTTACTCACCACCGCTACTCGATTAATATTACTCATTGTCGCTACTTTCTCAATGTATGCATCGCAACCTGATGGGACCAATTATTAATTGTTACAACTCCTTCGTATTTCTCCACATGTTGAAATCATGGATCGAGTGATGAAACTCTAGTGGAATGCTCTATTGCAAGCCCATCAGATTTCTCTGCATGGTGAAATAACAGATAGAGTGTTGAAACTCTGATGAAATGGTTTGCTACAACTCTCCTTGAAATAGATGATGACACTTTGTCTTCCACTCTTCGACCACAAACGTTTACAACTGAACCAACCTATTTGTTCCTACCACGGTCATCATTACTGTTGATGCTACAACCACCAGATACGTTCAATTGCTGAAATGTCAGACACACTTTATGGAAAGTACCTGACAAGTACATCCTTTCTACTTGCTTACATGACTTTGAAATTTGAAGTGACATCTGGACTAGTGTTTCCAATTCGTCCACCTTAGCCGAGGATGAATTCCACCTTTAGTTGGGGGGGGCACGTCATGTTATCATGCGCCATATTTATTACCCCTTCCATCCTGCCTATCACATCATGCTTCCTTTTCATTATCACATGATCCTCCTACCATCCACAATTATTACTAATTATGGAATAAAACTGTGAGACCATCAACTTTTTGAATTTAGCAATCTCTTCCCCAGTTGCGACTGCGTCCATTTCTGGAATTTGCTTTGCTGAAAATCCACTGTATATAAAAAAAACTAGTGAGAGTTTGTCCATCCATAATGGGAGGATTAGTTGACTGCCATGAGCCCAAGTCCTGTTGCATAGCCACCCTGAGGCTATATTTCAGAACACAGATGGGTGGTTTTCTTCAAGAAATTATAGGGATTTGACAGTGGTGTCACCCTCCTCAAAATATAGAGGGAGTAAGCTAAATGGTGTGTAGATTACATGTTGATGTTACAAAGGAGACCATTGTAGATGTTGGACAACTGAGAGGGGGGGTGAATCAGTTGTTACCGTTCTTAAACCATTATGGTTCTTTTAAACTCTTTGTAGAGACACTGAATGATGATCAAAATAATGCAGGGAAATAAACAATGACACTTTCATCATCATTCACATATATGAGAAACATAGAGACAGATATTTTTCGAGGAAACCCATGTAGGGTAAAAACCTCTTTTTCTTTATATGATAAGTAATAGTTACATTTTTTACAGTATCATACATATGAGCACCAACTCATAATGAGGCTACAACCTCAGTTTTTCAAGCTGCAACTTGTTGAGAGCACCAACTCTCTGTTTTCTCTAGCACCCACTAGAAGGAAGCACCAACTCCCTAGTTTCTCTAGCACCAACTAGAAGGAAGCACCAACTCCCTGGTTTCTCTAGCACCAACTAGAAGGAAGCACCAACTCCCTGGTTTCTCTAGCACCAACTAGAAGGAAGCACCAACTCCCTGTGTTCAAGCACCCACTTGAACCTTTGAGGACACCAGTCCTCCCTAGCTCCACCCAACCACCCTGAAATATAAATCTTTGCTACTGAAACTTATTACAGTGATATGATGTTCAACAATGGCTTACCGGACTCATCACTGTTTTGCTGCATTTTGTTGCTCTGTCTGCCTCATTTCCTTTCTTCACACATCACTTGTGTTGTCTGTTCTTCCACTTTTTATGCTCTGTGCACCACGTCCATTCACTGCACATTTCCTCTTCTGTGTTATTCAACTACTGCACTCTCCTCCTTCTTCACACATGAATAACCTTCACCAACAACAACCACAACAAACTCCAACAACAACAGCAACCCCATCTCTTCTCTATACCGTGTATATATAGCTTCTGTGCATCTTGTGCATGCACTATTCACCATTCCTCTGTATGCTCATACCGCACCAATCTCCTCCACCTCTCGAGTGCTCTGTGTGATCATCGTCGTAACTCTTCAGCTTCTCTAGCCATTTTCCCATGCGTTCAGCATCACTGGATGTTATGTTGAGATTCCTCAACCTCTCTGGCAATTGAGACTCTTCATCTTTTCTGTGATAGTCGAACTCACCTTCTCTGTTTCAGTTACAGGCCTCAATGCTCATCAGCTGTCAATCGCCTCCATGAACATCTTCATTCCTCTCAGAGACTCTTCACCTCCTCTATCAGTCATCCTGAAGTGTCTTAGCATCCTCTGGTAGAAACCATCAATGGTTTCTAGCATTTTCACTGTGTCGTGCAACAGTAGCCCTCAGATCTCCTTCATGTTAATCTACGTCGTTGAATGAGATTTATTAGTCTTGCCTTTAAATCGGGTTTCGACATTTTGGCATTCCTGTTGCATTATGTTCTTGCCTCTCCAAGTCACGATCCCCGAAAATGAGCTTGGTTTCTCTATCTCTTTCCTCCATCTCTCGTTGATGTGTCCAAGAGCTGTGACCACAGCCTTATGCATAAGGTGCTTTCGCGATTTTGCATTTCACGATTTTCGACACTATGCTCCGTTGACCCCAAGTCAGTGAAATTTTGATCACTTGCCACATGTCCTATGATTCCATGGTCCAGATCTAATCTTGATTCAACGGCTACGATTGAATCATGATTTTTCGATTTCGGCATTCTTGATGCATTGAGTTCTTTGCCTCTCTATGTCGCGATTTGTGAAACTCTTATATGGAGTTTGATCAACGATCCAGATCTGATCTCTATTCAACGGCGGCGATTAAATCACGATTTTGCATATCGCGATATCAGGATTCCTGATGTCAATAATCTTTGACATGTCCAAATCTTGATCCCCGATGCCTCTCCATTGACTGGAATCAATGGTCCAGATATGATCTTAATTCAACGACTGCGATTTAAGTCGCGATTTTTCATATCGTGAAATCGAGATTCCTGTTGCATTGTTTATTTGACATCTCCAACATGCGATCCTCAAAACTCCGTCATGGTGTAAGTCTGTTGACGTCACATGTGTTAAATAACTTCCATGTGTCACCCTGATTCATGACTTACATGTGCTTGGCATGTTGAATCAGTCTGACACTTGTCATTACTTGGTTGTGCCACGTGTTCCTAGCTGACATGGTCTGTTGACGTGAGTCGGGTCTACGGTCTAGATCACATCTTGATCTGACAGTTCAAATTCAGTCGGGATTTCACACATCGTGATTTCGGGATTCTTGATGTCAATATTCTTTGACATCTCCAACTCTCAATCCCCGAAACTCCGACAGGGAGTTGGATCAACGGTCCATATCACATCTTGATCTGACAGTTCAGATTCAGTCGGGATTTCACACATCATGATTTCAGGATTCTTGATGTCAATATTCTTTGACATCTCCAACTCTCGATCCCTGAAACTCTGGTAGGGAGTTGGATCAACGGTCCACGTACCCCCCTGAGATGGACGGTCCTCCTGCTTTCGAGATTTGTGAGCCCTCTACTCCTTGCACTTTTAAAGATCGTGTAGGTTTTCCTCGATCCAACGGTGGTTGGATCTTGCGCTCAGATCTAACGCCTGAGATCTATCCTCCAGATCTGCGCACTCCTTTTTTCTTCATTTAGATCTGACGGTCATCGGGAATTTAGGATGAGATCCAGCAATCACTGGCGCTTATCCTCTGGAGCATACTTTGTCCTTGTTTTTCCTTCGCTGCATACTCTGATCTTGCCATCAATGACAAGCTTACTTTGCCTGATAATAACCTGCCAACAATCCTTTGCACTATCTCTTCTGAACTTATCAGGCTTGCTCTGCAGCATCTTCCTAAAGTAATTTTGGTGCCCGTCTGTTACATTCTTCCTGTACTCATGCCATCTTCATTGTTGTACTTGCCATCAATGACAAGCATGTGCTACCTGTTAAACATTTACCAACAGTAGAAGCTAGAGGGTTACCACGATCGAGGGTGATATGGTTCTGAGAGGTTAAGAGTGAGTAAAGTACAAAAGTATGGGAATAGATATAACTTCAATACCCCCTCCATGGTAAGATGTTTATTATTTCATTAAAAGATACATTATGTGTGAAGGAATATTCACCATTGTCTTCAATTTCCACTTCATGTTTCTATCCCACCTTCACCATAGGAAGTTCTCAATATTCCCTAATTTTTTCTAGAATCCCTGAACCTAATGGATAGCTTTGTACTTCAGCCTAAACACCCGCAAGCATGTGTCACGAATCATGGGTTAATCAAACTCTTGCTAATCCATGCATTAGAATATAAAAATTCGACTTGTATTGAATTCATCACCCCTACTGAAACTAAGGGTTTGGCATAGGCAGAAAGAAATGATACAAAAAATCTTACAGAAGATAAAGGAGAGGGGATGAAAGGAGCTAATTCAGGGGAAAAAAATGTTGGTAGAAATGGTGAGTGTGGAGATGAGGAATCCGGAAAAGGGGGTGATATGGAATTGAAATATTCCCATGATGATACAACCATCGAAATGGAAGTGGAAGAAAAAGAGGATGCAGGAGGAGACACAGAAAAATAACTCAGTTCAGAGACATAGGGGGGTATGTAAATAGACTAGGAATACCCAGGGGAAGAAGAGGAAGAAGTCAAGAAAATAGAGGCACAAGAAACACAAGGTGACTCCCCTGATGTACAAAATAATTTTCCACCAAATTCTATTATGAAGTGAAAATTACAAGTGAGAACCCTCCTAGGGAAGAACTCAAACGCTCTCTTATCCTCAAAGGATCCCCACAGTAGAAAAGAGGGAAAAAGAGGCCATTTCAACGAGTTTCAAATTATTTCCCGAGAAGAAGGATCAGGTCCTCCACAATAGCAGCATAGGAATCCCAATCGCATGAACCATCAATCACCATTGCTCGTCCATAATAAATTATGGAGGAGGATGAAAATCCAAGTGTTGCGAAAAAGGGGAAGGTTAGAGAAAATATTGACAATTCCAGTACAAGTAAACATAAAACTGATTCCTTACTTAAGAAAAATTCTCATTTAAAAAAGGAAAATTATAGGCTTAAGGGACTACTTGGGGTTTTGAAAAGAAAATTACAAGAGAAAGAGAAACCCACAAGACCAAGATCCCTTTCCCAAGATTCTCAACTTGCGGGTAAATAATTTTCCCCTTCTAAACCTGGGACTAGGATACCAAAGGATAAGGCATCTAAGGAAGAGACATGTTTGGACTGTGGTGATATCCTTATCTAAGAAGGATATAGACAAGATGATATGATGGTGCCAAGATTTGTTTTGGTCGAAGTTTAGATAAGCCTATCAAGGAGCATAAGGAACCTATTGATACTTCCCAAAGTGACCAAGGTGTGGTCGACATAAATTTGGGGGATACTATTGTCACACAAGAATCATTGGTACCTAGCATAGAGATAATTGATCCTAATCAAATTTCTGAAAAGGATTATGAAACTCCATGGGACGAGGAATGACATAGTGAAATATACATAGAGGCGCCTTCTTAGGTTGTTACAAACGAACTTATTCAAGACATTGTTGTTACACAAGAACCAGTAGTGCCTAAAAATGAACAAATTCATCCTGAAGAAGAAAGGAGTTGGATCATTAGCCCTGCTATTGACATCCTTATTTTTGAAACTCACAAGTAGAAACAATTATCCCTATCATTTCAGGTAGGGGAAATCCCCATCAAGGAGCATGAAAGGATCATCCATGATCTCAGGGAGAGGTGGGAAAAGGAATTGGTGTTCCAGAAGAAAAGGTGGGATGAGATTAAGGAAGAGAGGAAACAATTGAAAAAATGCAAGGACTAAGTCCAAACCCTACAGGCTGCAAAGGTAAAGATATGTGATCTGGCACATGAATTATTGAATTGCAGGGTCCCTCCCCTAATTATTCATTGTTCCTTCATGAACAATACATCCTTTTTCCAATTAGTGGCTATGAAATAAGATAATTCCTATAATTTTTACTCCACCATGACATTTCTGGAGACCTTTTATCAAAGCAGGCTTGTAGATCAACACCTATTGTATGAGCTATACATGCATGATTTCATCTAGTTTGGAGATCGTAGGTTCAATACTTCAAAATATGTTGGAGATATATAAGTGAGAGCATTCACTTCATTTATTAGTAGTCACACAAGGTGGAATTTAGCCCATGACATCATAAAAATGACTCAAGAACATAAGACATTATGGATGAGAGGAGAACCTACCCCTGCTACTAAAGTAATTAGGACTTACAACAATTTTCTTAACTCAGTAGAATGAGTCACTACTGTTAATATTATGGTAGCTTTGGGAGGTATGAACCCTATTATGACCTATGACAAGACTAGAATCCTCCGGAAGGAAGCAAAGAATTGAAGGAAACCCTAGACAAGTTGTTGGCTGAACAAATATATTTATATTGAATTTATTGATGCCCAGAAGGAGAAGTCGGCCCAGTTAGACTGGCCAGGTCGAACCTCGTTAGACTGGCCAGTCCACTATAAACACAGAGCGCCAGTTTCACTATTTGTCATCTCAGCAATTGCAGTGAGAGCAATATCTGCACAGGCAGCAGCAGTTGCAGTGAGAGCAATATCTGCACAGGCAGTTGCAGGCAGCAGCAGTTTGGTGTGCAGGTTTTCTAGGAGAGCTGGAAAGTGGTGCATTGGCTTCTGGGTGGGATTATCTGTTCAGTTTAGTTTCTATTCTTTTGCTTGGTGCATTTAGCCTCTCTTGGCTATAGATTGCAGCCAGAATTCTCTTCTCGGTCAAGGTCAAGGTGCTCGGAGGGTGGCTTAAGGCCTATGGTTGGGTGACGAGGGTATCGTCAATGGTAAAATGAGCACAATCCTCTATATTCTAACAGGTTATGGGCCCACACCCCCTTCAGTCAACCTAAAACGCTGGAAGGAAACATAACCGCTAGGAATTGAGCTCATTGAGGAACTACTGCTAGGGTTACTAGCAGGAGCAGCTTCCAAATAACTGCATCTAGGGTTACTAGCAGTAGCAGTTGCAGAAACCCTAATTCTCAGATCTGACACCTTGTGATGGAGCATCTTGCTTAAGGAGAAGATATCCAGATGCGCCCTAACTCAACACACCTATTGACTTTCTCAGAAGAAGGAAAAGACGCAGTTGAAGTTTTGGATCAAGGCATGACCAGTCAACTGAAGACATGTGTGAAACAATCAGTCTCTTACATTACTCAACACTTACTGGGACAATTGAAGACAATATGTGGATAATCGACAGTGGAGATTCCAGGCACATGACGGGAGATCAAGCCAGACTCTCATATCTAAATGAGAGAAAGACATTGTACAACGTGGAGCTTGGAGACAAAAGAACCTACCCCGTCGAAGGATTTGGACAAGCCTCCATCAAATTGGAATCAGGTAATCATGTTCACTTAAGAAATGTTCTATATGTACCTGGTTTAGAAAAGAATCTTGTACCAATATCATGTTTAGAAGACAAAGGAAACAGAATAGCCTTCATAGATGAAAAGTGTTATCATGGCATAAAGATTCTAGCATAGAAGATGCTAGGGTTATTGGAAGACGTGAAGGGAATCTATATAGACTACTAGAATGGAATGAAGAAGCCCTAGTACATGATGAAGTCAACCCCAATGAGATTTGGCATAGAAGGTACGCTCATATCAATTATCAAGCATTACCTTTCCTCAAAAAGATTGTTGAAGGGATACCAGAATTGAAGCCTACACACAAAGGAATTTGCAAGGGATGTGCCCTTGGGAAGAACATTAAGAAACCTTTCCCAAGCAGCAACAACATATCTAAGGAAACCCTGGATCTAATACACTCAGATGTTTGTGGTCAAATGCCAGTCAAATCTTTAGGAGGAGCTCTCTACTACTTAACATTCATAGATGATTATTCAAGGAAGACGTGGCTGTACCTACTGAAGTCAAAAGATGAAGTATTCAACAAGTTCCAAGAATTCAAGGTAGAAATAGAAAACCTTACGAACAAGAAGATCAAGACATTAAGAACAAATAATGGAGGAGAATAAACCTCGAAGGAGTTCATTGCATTCTACAAATCAACAGGGATTAGGAGGGAGCTAACTGTTCCTCATAATCCTCAACAAAACGGTGTAGTGGAAAGAAAGAACAGATCTATCGAAGAAACAGTAAAATCCCTATTGAACGATCAAGATCTATCCATGTTTCTATGGGGAGAAGCAGCATTGATGGCCATATACGTGCAAAACAGAAGCCCTCATCGCATATTGAAGGACAGATACCAGAAGAAACCTAATGTAGAAAAATTAAGAATATTTGGATGTCAAGTTTATTCTCATATTCCCAAGGATAAAAGAAATAAACTAGAACCCTCAGGAAAGAAGGGGATATTTGTGGGATATAGTGATTCATCCAAATCCTACAGAATATATATTCCAGATCAACACAAGATAGAAGTAAGCAGAGACGTAACATTCAATGGAAGAATGGCCTTTAGAAAATCTATTGAAGAAACTATAGAAGAAGAAGAAATTGAAGAACTAAATGAATAAAACACAGAAGATGAAAATAACGAAAAGGATCAACCTGATCATCCTATGGAGATATGTGAGAACACTGATCCAGATAATATACCAAAGAACAAGAAATGACCAACTTGGCTTGAAGCCACCTTACAAGACGTAGAAAGAATCAAGGTTCCATAAGGAACATCCAGGAAAACTAAAAGACCGAAAAGATTCTCAAGTTATGCAGCATACATGACAAAGCTTCTAGATGAAGAACCTACTACATTTGAAGAAGCAGTTAAAAGGGAACAATGGAAAGAAGCTATGGCGGAAGAGCATCAGTCCATTATGAGAAATGAAGTATGGGAAATTGTACCCAGACCCAAAGAGAAATCAGTTGTAACTTCAAAATGGGTATACAAGATCAAACATGCAGCAGACGTAACCGTGGATAAATATAAGGCAAGATTCGTGGCCAGAGGGTTCTCCCAGAAGGAGGGAGAAGACTATGATGAAACCTTTGCTCCGGTGGAAAGGTATACTTCCATCAGAACTATCATATCTCTTGCCGCTTCCATGGGATGGAATCTACACCATATGGATGTAGAGATAGCCTTTCTCAATGGAGCTATCGAAGAAGAAGTATATATTGAACAACCTCAAGGATTCGAGGTACACTCCAGAGACACTCATGTTTGTAGACTGAAGAAATCTTTATATGGACTCAAGAAAGCTCCAAGGGCTTGGTATGCCAGGATGGATAGTTATCTAACCAGACTTGGTTTTTCCAAGAGTCATGCAGATCCAAACCTTTACTACAAAGTCGTGGACAATGCACCTGTAATTCTACTATTATATGTTGATGATCTATTCATAACAGGTGAAGAATCTCTAATCATTCAGTACAAGAAGGATTTTGCCTCTGAATTTGATATGAAAGATCTAGGTCTCATGCACTATTACTTGGGACTAGAAGTATGGAAGAAGCGTGGTGAAGTATTCCTTGGACAAGGAAAGTATGCAATAAAGATCCTTCAGAAGTTTGGAATGATGGACTGTAAGTCCATGGACACTCCTATGAATGCGGATATAAGAAAAGTGAAAGTCCCAGATTCTGAACCAGTAGACCCATCTTTATACCGACAACTAATTAGATCATTGATGTATTTGGTAAATACTCGACCAGATATTTTCTTTGTTGTAAATACATTAAGTCAGTTCCAGGTGGAACCGAGAGAAGAGCATTGGATAGCTGCAAAGCATGTCTTCAGATATATTTGTAGGACAATAAACTATGGCTTAAAATATACCACATCCAGTGATATCCAACTTCATGGATTCATAGACTCTGATTGGGCAGGAAGTGCAGAAGATGGAAAGAGTACTTCAGGTATGTGTTTCATATTGGGCTCCGCTATGATATCTTGGAGCAGAAGGAAGCAGAAGTCTGTCGCACTTAGTATAGCAGAAGCAGAGTATATGGAAGCTTGTGAAGCATGCACAGAAGCAGTATGGCTAAGGAAGTTAATATCTGATTTATTTGATCAGACTCTAGAATCGACCACAATATATTGTGATAATCAGAGTTGTATAAGATTATCTGAGCATCCAGTGTTTCATGAAAGGTTGAAGCACATTGAGATAAAATACTACTTTATCCAAGATAAAGTCCAGGAAGGAGAGGTAAAGCCCGAGTATATCCCCACTGATGAGCAGACAACAAATATCCTGACAAATCCTCTTTCCAGAATCAAGTTTGCATATTTCTGAGAGAAGATGGGGATTGTGGAAATAACTCCCTTAGATGAAAGGGAATACTCTCCAGGATAGAGAAGGTACGCAAAAATGTTTATTTCTGTGATTAAAATAAATCTCCAGTTAGGAGGGAGAATTGAAAATGTTATTTATTTTTGTAAGAGTCCAGATTGGACAGATGCTTTCCTGTTCAGAAAGTGGATTGAGATTTCTGACGGATAGTAGCTTCCCATTATAGTTAACATGGGAGGCAGACTGATTGTTGATGTATCATAGACAATGACTTCCCATTATGGGGAGTGGTCTAGGACAGTCATTCTTCTTGGCAGCCACTCTGAGTAGTGGCCAAGTAGAATGGTCTGCCTCGCCGGGTAGTCATTCTTTAGAAGTTCACAATTGTGAGCAGTTTCAAAGAATCATCCATTTTGGAGGTTGATGCAGGATAAACATTCCTCGAGGGAAGACTCATTCTTTCCAGGATACACTTTTTTTAGTGTCGGAGGAATGGCCTAGGGTGGGGAATGGTTCGGACAGTTACTCCTCGAGGGCAGACTCATTCGCTCTAGGTTACACCTTGTTTGGTGTTAGAGGAATGGCCCAGGGTGGGGAGTAGTCCAGGCTCAACAATTAGGGACATTTATTCCTCGAGGGCAGACTCATTCTCTCCAGGTTACACTTTGTTTAGTGTCGGAAGAATGGCCCAGGGTGGGGAATAGTCTAGGATAGTCATTCCTTAGGGCAGACTCATTCCCTCCAGGTTACACTTTGTTTAGTGTCAGAGGAATGGCCCAGGGTAAGGAATGGTCTAAGAATTTCTCGAGGGCAGACTCATTCTCTCCAGGTTACACTTTGTTTAGTGTCTAAAGAATGGCCCAGGGTGGGAAATGGTCCAGGTTCAAAAATCAGAAACAATCCTTCTTCCTTGGTTGAGAAGAATGGGGCAGATAACCCAGTGTTGATATTCTATATTGAGGGCAGACATTCTTTCAGACCTCACAGATGTTAGTGAAAGATTGGCCCAGATGATTATTGTTGATACTCTATATTGAGGGCAGACATTCTTTCAGATCTCACAGACGTGAGTGAAAGACTGACCCAGATGATTCAGTTTTATCATAACCTTGTTTCTATGCAGATGAAGACTACTGTGGTGGAAGACATTCTTTCAGATCTCACAGATGTGAGTGAAAGATTGGCCCATATGATACAGTTTTTATCATAACATTGTTTCTATGCAGGTTTCTATTTGTTATGAAGGACAGTTTGTGATTGTGTTTCACAAAGTCTGAGTAGTTGTGTACTACTGGAATAGACACGGGTGTGTTCTAAAAATTGATATTGTACCAGTTGTCATAGGAGATTATCCAGTTGGATAATAATGGCAGGTGCTCGTGGTGCTACTAGTTGAATGGTCTATTGTGCTCAAGACCATACCTCCCTATCTAGGAGGGAGTGTTAATATTATGGTAGCTTCAGGAGGTATGAACCTCTATTATGACCTATGACGAGACTAGAATCCTCTGGAAGGAAGCAAAGAATTGAAGGAAACCCTAGACAAGTTGTCGACTGAACAAATATATTTATATTGAATTTATTGATGCCCAGAAGGAGAAGTCGGCCCAGTTAGATTGACCAGGTCGGCCCCAGTTAGACTGGCCAATCCACTATAAATACAGGGCACCAGTTTCATTATTTGTCATCTCAGCAGTTGCAGTGAGAGAAATATCTACACAGGTAGTTGCAGGGAGAAACAGTTTGGTGCGCAGGTTTTCTGGGAGAGCTAGAAAGTGGTGCGCTAGCTTCTGGGTGGGATCATCTGTTCAGTTTAGTTTCTATTCTTTTGCTTGGTGCATTTAGCCTCTCTTGGCTATAGATTGCAGCCAAAATTCTCTTCTCGGTCAAGGTCAAGGTGCTCGGAGGGTGGCTTAAGGCCTGTGGTTGGGTGATGAGGGTATCGTCAATGGTAAAATGAGCACAATCCTCTATATTCTAACAACTACTATGGATGATGTCTAACTATTTATCCTAGACCTTTTCCTAGGTGCATCAATATGAAGTTGAAGGAAGATTTGGAGGGTATTTATCTCATATGGGAAGCCTATGATGATGAGTTGAAGAGAAGGGATACCTATGGTTACCCAAATTTCACTCATGCCCTTTCAAGAGTAACTAGGTACATGAATTGTATTAGGAACTATGGATCCATATGGCTTGGCCTTAGATACATATTTCCACTAATATGGGTCCCTATGAGGAAATATTATCCCATGCATCAGCTAAGGAAATACAAGTATTAGTGGATATATTTGATGACGTCCAATGGGTACAAGTCTATTCAAGAAGACACTATTGGAGAATAAATCCTCACTAATATTCATATCCAACATTCCCACTCTGACTCAGATTCTGACTGATCAACGAGATGCATGAGGACATGCAATTGCTTTAGTTGGGGGGGATGTTGGGTTTGGGAAATGAAATATTTTTTCCACACTTTTCCTATTATTTCACCTACTTTCCTGATATCATCCATACCCTTTTCATAACCATTGCTATCCAATATCTTATCTTTTTGACTAGGCATGCTAAGTTCTTATGTTTCTTCAATTCATTAAGTCTTGTTTGCATTTGAAAACGATGATGGTTGTTTTGTGTATTTACTAACAATGTGTTAAGAACTTCCTAGATGATGATTGGATGCTACAGGAGATGATACTTCAACAATTTAGGAAGTTGTTGCTCCTAGGAAGTTGTTACTCCCAAGTGTTGTTACTCTTAAGTGTTGCTAATATCAAGAGACCCGACGATATTATCTAGAGACCATTGTTGTCTGTACTAATACTCATCAAGTTGTTGATCCACGCAAGTCCCTCGTGGAAATAATAACTTCTCTTTCTGGATGATGTGGCTATTCTACAAATTATGATTATTATAATTGTCACGAGTCTGTTTTTCCATTTCGAATTATGGGGCATCTCATTGAGCACAGTCTGTAATTAATTATATGTTGTTATCATTGGTTGTAAAAGATATTTAATATCTTCTTATTTAATACTTTATTGAATAGATTGAGAATTGAAAGATTCTCAAGGATGTTCATAATTATCAATTTTCTAAGATTAGTTGTAAAGAGGAAGCCTTTAACAACACAGCACATCCACTCCCAGGTTAGTCTATTTGTTTTCAACAATCATTATGGTTGATGAGGAACAACCTATGCATCTGTAATTATTGATTTTGATTAATAAAGACTCAACAAGTTTGTGGTTCAGTTTATGTCAATTTAAGTTGTATTTTCTACACTTTCTCCATCCCCTGCTAAGGAGGAAGGGCCCTCCTCTTTAGTAGGGTTTTTGTTATTATACTAGTAAGTAGACTTGTTATATTTATCATTGTTTAGAAGCATTGTTGCTAATGTTGTTGTTACTTATTATTGATTGTGAGTGTTTTAATGCAGATGAAGATTGCTGTTACTCAATTATATCATTACAACACTATGAATTAGATTCAGTTCATTTGATTGTTGTTGCTAGAGGACTACTTTGGTTATTTGATCTATCTTAGATAATTATGTATTCAGCTAGACTTGGAATTTTTATTGGATTAAGAAATATTGGTTGGTTTTAGATTTATTTTGTTTTAGCAAGGTGTGGTTCCTTTCAAGACAAGTGATTTACTTTTTCAAGGAGTGAGTTTGTTTTATTTCTAAGAAAGTGTGTAGTTTGTTTCAATTCTAAGGAATTGTGCAAGTGTGCAATTTTTTTCATTTCCAAGCAAGTGTTCAGTTTTAGAGAAATTTTGCATAGTGATGTTTTCATAGTCTTTTATTTATGAAAGTGTGAGAGTCATTTAATTACAACAACATGATTCTAAGTCCAATAGTATAGGTGTGTTTTATATTAAACCAAGTGTGGAGTGAGTTCTAATTCAACAAGAGCTTTTTACTTTTAGCAAGTGTGAAATCTAGCCTACAATGTGTGCTTAAATCTCAAGGTTTTTTATTTTTTCTTTACTTAAGGTTACATGATAGTGTAAGTTATAAAAGTGTTTCCTGCATATATTTTTCACAACAAATTTGCAATAAAGAACGCACCCCAGGTTGACAATTAATGTATTGGGTGATTGATTTGTTTTAATTAGACAATTAAATCTACCAACAACCATCCTCAATAAATTCCTTAGTAATGCTCAACTAGTTGAAGCAATAATAGTGGAATATTGCACATCATCCTTACATACCTCTATGGCCATGCTCATCAAAAGAGTTTGTAAAACCACTTTATCTTAAAATTTCAAAGAGCTCAAGAATGTAGAAAAGGAAATACTCACATTAGGGTAAACCCAATAGGTGAAGACAATAAAGATTCCATTGTGGGGAAGAAAACTCTTTTATTGACTAAAACTGCAAAAAAGGAACCTGCGAAAATAGAGAATGTCCTCAATTTGGTCAAGAAATTATCCAATTAAGGAATTGAACTTAAGAATAATTCTATGGAAGGGACATAAAGTCACAAACAATTCATACCCTTCCAAAGGAAATTCCATAACCAAACTAAGCCTCCAAAAGCCTCAAAGTTGAATTTGAATTTGGAGGAAGTTAGGATGGATCATTTATGCACATATCATCAAGCCAATCACTCTAAGAATACTTTAACATAGTGGATCAATTTGATGAATTTGTTCATTAATCATATACTTGACAAACGATATCTTTCTAATAAGTTTTCCCACAAGGTTGATATGGAAGAAACCACGGAAGAAGGAGACACAAATAATTTTCCCTACTCCTCTAGGCCTGGGTAGCAGATTTTGATAGTGAATTAGTAGGAGAAATATCCTTAGGAGATGCATAGGTTTCTCTAGATACCCCGAAAATATATAATTTAAGAAGAAAATGAACTATGCATAATTCCACTCTTCCTTCTAAACCAAATCTAGCTTCCCGAAAGGTCACAACCCTGACCCTGACTCGGAGTCATACTTATGTCTCTCAATCAAAATATAACACCAACATTACTCAAGCAAACAAGACCATATTAATCACTCCAAACATGTATCCCATGGAATAAAGTTTCATTAAACACATGAATAAAAATAAATAAAATGTTTCCATGTATGATATCTATACTTTACTACAACAAAGAGACTTACTCATTGCTACATTTAAAAATCTTCCTAATTTTCAACAAAAAGACAATGCTACTCTTGATAACAAGCCCAAACCTACAGAGATTAATTCGAAGGATAATATCAATGTAGACAATATAGGCACACACTCAAAATCACAAACTCCTCCTTTTCTGCTAACCTTCAATATCTACAATTACAATGTGCATAATTGTTTGATAGATTAAGGAGCATCCTCCAATGTAATTCCTTATTATATCTACCAAAATATTAATGTTATCCACTCTAAATGCATAACTAGTATCATTCAATTAGGTAGATATGATGTGAAGGTTATATAAAAATTAAAATATGTCATCATAAGAATAGCATCAAACCCTAGGGTTTGTCAGGTTATTGACATTGTGGTTGTTGATATTCTTGAAGGATATGGTTTATTTCTAAGAAAGGATTGGTATCATAAATTTTTGGGTTATTTTCCATCAATTGGTCCCATTTGTGGCTTCCATACAAGGAATGAAAAAAATATATTACATTGGACAAAGAATCCCACATGAAACATATTGTTGTGGAGTTGGAAGGTCATAATGAACCTATTAACTCTTCTCATTCGGTGTTGGGAAATGACTTTTTGGACACTGTATGTGGATGTTATGAAGCTCAGAAATAACCCCCTGCAACTAGATACATATTCTAAACTCCTTCATTGCACTCAAACTTATGAAAATGGTTGTGCATTAGTAGAAGTATCTAGTACTAGTTCCACTAACTTAGATGTAGATAGTAACATCTAGACCTTGTTTTTTTATGACTATAGGTCACAAGAAAGAGCCAGGGAACGTTGTATCATGGTAGATCCACTTAAGTGGAAGACTACAATATCATATTGATTAGAATTTGAATGCACCAAAAAAACAACTGAAGACGATGCCATGATTCAAGATTTCATGAATAAAGCCATCGATCTCAAGATAAAATGTTTGAAGGTTTTTGGAGATTCAAAAATGATTTTAAGACATGTAAAGAACTCTATACACTAAATGTACCCCCATCCAAAATGATACCAATAGGAGGTATGGATGTCAATATATAATTTTGAAGAATTTAATATTACTTCTATTCCTTGTTTGCAAAACAATGCTATAGACACTATGGCTAATGTAGCATCAAGATTTTCCCCATTAAATAATGGTTTTTCTTTTCAATTACTATTCATGCCTTTGGTACCAAATAACATCATGAGTTGGAGGGTGTTATTATTATTATAAGATCATAAAATTCCTAACCAATTCTATCACCTTCAAGGACGTTGTCATTGATGAGGAAAAACATGAAAAGGCTATGTAGAAATGTAGAAATAAGTGAGATAACTTTAGAGGTAATCCAATTCCAGGAGGAGTGATAACTACAAAAAATATATTCGATCCATAAATGAAGTTTCAATCATCTATAAATGTGAAAAATAGTTCTACCATGATTCCCACTTTGATAAACATGGTTACCCAAGAGAATCCCAAGTTCATCAACTTGGGAACATGTTGCACTAAAACATAGAAGCATACATTCATCCAATTGATCATGAAGTATAGATATGTATTTCAATGGGATTATGAGTACCTCAAGACCTATGACACCCTGATCATTGGAAATATCATACCCCTCAAATAAGGTTGTCATACCCCAAGTAGAAACTGTATATACAAATATATATATGTTCATATAGGTTGGTGATCTAGGATGTTTTGGCCTAGAGTGCCTTGTATGTGTAGATGTTTACGCCAAGGTTCCAGTGTGATATGTGGTCGGAGGGGAAAGTTTTTTAATTTTGTAACCACACTATCATTTAATAAAAATACATATTTTCTAAAGACCTCAGGACAAAAAGAGTATGGGGGTCTAGGAATCCACTAGAGGTAAAGGGCCTACGAGGCTTATGAGAAGGGATTATGCTAGGGTGATAAGCCAAGGGAATATATTACTATATTCCTAAAGTCCTAAGTATGTATGCCTTATGATTATATTAAGTTCATAAGTGAGGGGAAAAAATTACCAAGTGGGATCTAGGGAGTTTCCTATATGACAAGAGGCATTAAAAGTGCATGCATACTTAAGCCTTGATCTTAGTGAGTTTTGGGGAGTTAGTTAATAATTTGAAATTCTTCTGGTTTGAGGGAGGAGATTGCATTTCCTTTTGGTGAGAAAAACTAGATAAAGAGTGGAGTTGAAAATTTTTGTGGGTAACCTTGTAAATCCTTGGTGGTTTGGGTACGAAGAGGCAGGTTGTCAGGATCATGGAGAATTTTTCCTTAAGAAGAGAATTGTTGGGGAAGTTTTCCTCGTGTGTTGGCTTGTGGGTTCCTGTAAACTCCTTGAGAGAATTTATTTATTCCAAGTTCCATATGGATCTAAGAGTTCCTGGTTGGCTTGTTATTGAAGCCTTGAAATGTAATCGGTGTAGTTGAAGGATTGTTGAGCAGTGAAGGGGTACACTTCCTTGGGTGGGATAGGATGAGGAGAATGAGATGTTGTGAGGTGGATCTACTGTTGGATTTGGATCCATTATCATTTTATTGATTTGTGTGTTGATATACCTTAGTGGTGTTGGTGAGCATACCTTTTCTCTACTGGAGTCATAGCCTTGGCTCATGGATGACCTGTTGTTGAAAGTGTTGAACAAAAATGTTTATGGATGGGAGGAACATTAGAGGTTTTTGGATAGTTGGTGCATATTTCAAAGATAATTTCCATGCTTATGAATGTTTAAATTGTTTTCTTACAAATGCTTATGAAGGTGTTGTATTTTTCCGACGTGTTTAATGAATTGTCTGCACTTAACATTGATGAATCCTTAGCCTTAATGGATATGCATGTACCTGAATTATGCATGGTTTTTGTTTTCTTAATGGATTGCATATTTACAATTTATGCAGGTGATATTATACATAAGCATACAAATTCATGCTGGGAAAAGTTAATAATGGTATTAGAGTGAAATTTTTGGGTAGTGTGCCTTAGCATGGGGGTTGGGGACGTTACATTGTGGTATCAAATTTTGAATTTGAGGTAATGGAACTCAGTTTGGTGGTCGGGTATGCTATAATGTGGTATCAGAGAAAATGTTACAACACTCAGGATGTATGGACCGAGAACCATGCTGAAATTAAGAAAATTATAGAGCTTTCATGGTGAAATTGGGAGCAATTGAGCAAAATCCCAAATTTATGTTGTGCAATTAGATGAAAAATCGACGTAAGCGTGCCAAATTTGTTGGTGTGGAGGCTATATTTTCTACATAGAACCTAATTTTGTTGTGTGAACCTAAGTTACAAATTTTCCATGGCAACCAAGGAGAAGAATTTGAATTTAAGCATTTTTTAGAAATGTAGAAAATTCAAAATTTTGGAAAAATTTGGGGATTTTTCTATATAGGTGACATCAGGGTGATGTGGGGGTGACAAGTCATAGTTTTAGGAAAGGTGGTGGTCCATTGTAAGGGCATGTGAAACCCCCTATGCTGACACATCATACCCTGGGACCGAACACTGATTGATGGAACCATGAGGGGGAAACTTTGATAGGAGAATATGACTATGTTGTTGGCTTCAAAATTAGGATAAAACCATAAACTTGGCAAGTTATGCAATATCAAAGGAAAATCTTGATGGTGTAATCCTAAGACGACGAGGACTATCCTGTGCATCGTGAATTTTTATCTCAGACGTTCATCAAGAATTTGGGCATTGGAAGGATCTCGAGGTGTAATGTAAGTTTGAGCTCGAAGGCATGAGTTCACAAGCTTTGTGAACTATGGGTCGCATAAATACTAGGAGTGTTGGTATTTTAACATCGGATGGAAAAATATGCAGGCGCAAACCTAAAGAGAATGAGGGCCATCTGATCAAGATTTTCCTCAACCGTCAGATATTTTGAAGGCCAGTAGTATGGTTAAGGAGTCTGTGACTTTAATCCTTAATCATATCTACGCCATCATATCGAGAAGTCCTCAGTTGTTGGATCCTTTGGGATGGTGCATTTAGAAGGATCTGTTTGGAAAGTCCAATAGTGACTTTGCATTTCTAAAAAAATTAATCCAACTAAGATAACTAGTGAGAAACTTTGAACCTAAAATGGATATGGGCCATTGGATTGGTCAGATATTAGCCATTGGATCTGGTAGAGTACCAGGGACCCTGTTAAAGATCGAAAATTTTTGGAAACCTGCAATGATCTAGACCATAGATCAATATGAATTTTCATCATCTGATCCATCGGATGAGCATGTTGTCTAAGAAAGGCCAGAGGCAGAAGAGAATTCCATGTTGGCATGTTAATACATAGGCCATGTCATATGACATGTCAAAAAAAGGGCATCTATATGCCACATCATCTTGCTAAGTTAGTGCTCCATGTCAACATTCCATGTTAGGAGAGATTTCAAAAATGGAAGGTGACATGTGATAGGTACATGTGTCCTCCATAGTGAAATAAGGATGATGGAAGGGGTCATTATCAATTGATCACTTCTGAGTGTGAAAATAATGATAACCATTAATCATGATTGATATGGGACATTCGATCATTTGGAAGGTTGTTTTCGAGAGGGATTGTTCGGGGAGCCTTGTAAAAATTCAACTTTATGATAGGAGGAGTCTGATAGGATTTTCAAATTTGGGTTTCAGAAAGAACAAAGAGAATGATAAGTTGTCATTCCAATGGAGTTTTCTTGAACAGGTGAGTCTGATAGTCTTCAAGCCATGGAATTCAGGAAATCTCGGGGGTGAAAAAGAAGAAACACTCCAATGAAGGTTTATTCGATAAGGGAATCCGATGGGTGAGTTCAATAGAGTTTGGAAAGAACTCTTTGGAAAGGACTCTGTATGAGCTCAATGGAAGATCCTAATAATGTTTAGACTTCAGACTTCGAAAGGATCTATGAACAGGGTAAGTGATTCTCTCTTATGGGAACTTTCCAAAAGGGTATTTTTGATAGCATTATGGATTTCAAAATATTTATGATCTACACCAGAAAGTTAACAACAGGTCCACATCATCTATCATGTGAGGGACATGTACATGTTGCAGCAAAGAACAACATCAGGTGGGCCCAATAGAGGAAAGGAAAAATAATAAAGAGAAGAAGGTGCAAGGGATGATGAGGCAATAACAAGTGGTCAAGGAGATGACAAAGAATTCATGGAGTAGGATATGTGGACCCAAATACCACATTAGATGACACATGTCATTCCACATCAACAGGGTGCCATGAGAAAGATTATGACATATTTTTTTTATTTCTTTTGTCTAAGTTTGGAAAAGATAAGAAACTTCAAACAATCATAAATTTCTTCCCATAGCTTAGAATTGAGAAAATGAATATTCAACGAAAAAATAAGAAAGAACATAATCATTTTGTTCACCTAGATTTCAGAGATGGGTAGAAGATTTCATCATCAAGTCAGGAGAAGGATTTTGGTGGTCTACCGGGATTGGAATTAGGGTGTAAATTTTCCATATTTGTTTTAGTTTATGTCTTAATTAACAAGATGTTTTTTTTGGTTACACATTGTTCATACTTAAAGTTACAAGACGAACAATTCAGTATGAATATTAGTGAGATAGGGGATATTCATGAGAATGAACTTAGGGGATTGAATGATAGCTATGGAAATGTTGAGACTGAATCCAATGGGCACATAGAAGGTAGAGTAGAGAGTATTGATATTGTGGAGAAAATAAAAATATTTCAAAGATATGTGTTGATCTACAAATATAATAATAAGAATCTTATGAGAGCTCAAGAGCAGCAACGAAACATCAACACCAAGTTTTTGTAGAGTTTGGAAAACTTACATAAGAGTATATACAAGGAAACAAATTCAAGGAAGGCAGAAGATCAGAGGTTTCATGCCAGAAGAGAAGAACCTAACAATGTTGGTAGACATCAACATCACTCACCAACATACTCAGTTGCAAGAGCAAGGAGTAGTCCAAGTTTATCTTATGTCAGAAAACATATGAGGAGAACTAAAGTGGATGACCTACAAGGGGGGATGAGAAAGATCAAGCCTCCTAATTTTTATGGTGAGAACAAAAAGGATGAATATGTAGAGGAATGGTTGTTTGGAATGAGGAATTATTTCCAACTGCATAATTATCCTTCACATAAAAAATATAGAATTGAAATTTACAGTTAAAAGAGAAATCATCAATGTGGTGGGACCAACTTGTGCAAGTCAAGCACATTGATGAAAATAATTTATCTTGGAGAGAGTTCATAAAGTATTTTCATAATAAATACTTGTCCCAATGATATTATGACAAGAAGATGAAGGAGTTATTTAAACTCAAGATTGGGAGCATGATTATGGATGAATATTAGAGGGGATTTATAGAATTATGGAGGCATGTTGACTTCATTAAGGATGAGAAAAGTCAAGATACAAAGGTTCCTTAGTGGGATACCTTCAATATTCAATGATAAGATACAGTATGGTGAGCCTAGAATATTGGAAGAAGAAATAAGGTGTTATCGAGCTAATTGTTAAGTGTGAACACAAATCAATCCCCCTAGCTTCATTGAGAAACTAGAAACAAACAAGACAATACACTACTCTTTCCTTAGATTTCGATTATCAAATGAGAAATGGATCTAGGATATACCTTTTAAATATCGAATATCCAACTTTGTCAATGCAATCCAAGATCCATCATAAGGCTTATGGAGAAATGTCTACAGAGGAACACAAGCCAACGAAGACAAGAATAACAGAGTCTATTTGATATGAAACTATGTATGTGATCAAGGAATCCTACAATGTGGACAAATAACATTCATATAGGAAAGAAAAGAATATATGTATTAAATAATGTGGAAGAAAGATACAATCAGATGCCTCAATGTTGTCAGGTTTTTTCCAACGGTTCCTTGCTTCCCACAAACTTCTCGAAAAAGTATTTCAGCTATCACTCTTTTCTAACTTCATACTTCGGGGGGCTCTCTGTTACACATTATTTTCTTCACCCTTATGACCTTTAATGATGTAAACCTATATGTTTCCTTCAGAGGGGTCAGTGGCCTGAATTCCTAAAGAAAGAAGGGAGAAGAACTTTGCCTGAGAGAAGAAGTTGTATTTTCCTTTGTAAAAATCCTATTAAGGAAGATCGTTGCAGGCTACACTATACACAGGGTGCAGCGATGCTTGATCACCAAACCTTTCTCTAAATCTATACTGTGACGTCATTGCAGGCTGCACTATAGCTAGGGTGCGATGATTCTTGTACGTGGGAAAAATAAGCATCTTCTTGATGCTTCTAGAAGGAGAAGATTCTATGGTGAGGTTCCCTCTGAATGGTTTGGATATTACTCATTTTCATAATTTAGTGGGATCATCCTAACCTCCTCACCTTATCCTCTTCATCTTATAAAAGGAGAGGAGCTCACATAGATAAAGTTAGCTTGGCTTGGGATTAAGCTTGATGGGGGTTTGAGTTGTCTTGTAGATTTGAGTTTTTGGAGCTTGTATGGTGGCTTTGAGTTTTTCTTTGCCAAGATTGATTGTGAGTGACTTTTAGATCTATGATCTCATAATCCATGGAGTAGAAGTATGTGGGAAGCAAGGAACTGTTGGAAGGAACCTGACAACATCAAGGCATCTGGTTGTATCTTTCTTCCACATTTTTTAATACATATATGCTTTTATTTCCTATATGAATGCTATTTGTCCATATTGTATGATTACTTGATCACATACACAGTTTCATATCAAATAGACTCTGTTATTCTTGTCTTCGTTGGCTTGTGTTCCTCTGCAGATATTTCTCCATAAGACTTATGATGGATCTTGGATTGCATTGACAAAGTTGGATCTTCGATATTTAAAAGGTATGTCCTAGATCCATTTCTCATTTGATAATCGAAATATAAGGAAAGAGTAGTGTATTGTCTTGTTTTGTTCTAGTTTCACAGTGAAGCTAGGGGGATTGATTTGTGTTTGCACTTAACAATTAGCCTGATAACATAAGGAGAGCCAAGTTTCTTTATGACCAACATAAAGGAGGATAAACCTTTCAGATAGCTTCAGTTGATAGGAAAAAAGGTAATATGGAAAATAAAATGAAAGGTTTTAATCCACCCTCCCTTAGAAACAATCCACAAGGGTAGCCAACAAAGAATGAGTCAAATATATTAGAGGCTTTTGGAAATATACTAAGACAACAACCCAATAAATGTTGGGGATGTGAGGGGGATGAAATGTACAAATATTTCCCTCATAGAGGAGAAAGGAGGATTGTGCATAAAATTCAGGAGGCTAATATAGTGGAGGACATGGGTAGGATAATTCCAAGGATTTATATAGACTTGGAAAATAAGCAAGTTGAATTCCAGTCTCAAATGATTGAAGTTGAAGGTAAGATTAACAATCAATACATAGCAATTTTAATTGATTCAGGAGCTATCCATGGTTATATTGATCCTAACCTTTTTGAGGTATTTCACTTGCAAAGACGAAAGCATGGGAAATATTGGCTAGTTCATTAGGTATAGGAGATAAGAGAAGAATCAATGAATTAGTTCAGGATTATCCATTGGAAATGAATGGACTGAGCACAAAATCAGATTTAAATATCATACCATTAGGTTCCTATGATTTCCTAATTAATATGGATTGGTTGGACAAGCATCATGTTATCCTAAACTGCTATAAAAAGGTAGTCACTTGTCTTGATGGATAAGGGAACTTGAGATCAGTTAAGGGAATTCCAAGAGCAATGGCATTCAAACAAATTTCAGCTAGGCATCTAGAAATAATTGTTAGTAAAAGATGCCAAATTTATATAGCTCATATGGAAGAGATAGATAAGGATAAGGTGCCCAGTCTGGAATATTACGTTGTCCTAAGAGTATTTGAAGATTTCTTTGGAGAAATACTAGGTTTTCCACCTAAGAGGGAGATAGATTTATCCATTAAATTAATTTCATAAGAAAATCCAGTATCCAAGACACCTTACATGATGATAATACTAGAGCTTAAGGAATTTCAGGTGTATCTTGAAGAAAGTTATGATGAGGAAAATAATGTCAAAAAATAACATAACAATAGAAGAAATTCTTATAGACACAAAAGAGGAAAATATACTAAGAAGAAGAGTTTTTACTCTAGAGAGGATAGTAGCTCGTTTGAGGAAAGTGATTGATATGTTTCTAATATTTACAAAGAAGAATTCATCTTCATGGCAATGGATACAAATTCTATTTCTAAATAAAGTGAAGAAAATGAGAAAGACAAAGAAGAAGACACTGATGGGGAAGTGAATATTGAAGCATAACTCATCAGTGCCTTAGAAGAAATAGATAGACTTAGGAAAAAAAATAAAAAGAACAAAGATAAATTGAAGAAATATGAAGAAGAGGGTCATGATATTGAAGAAACAAAGAAGACAATTGTTATCCCGAAGACTCAACTAGAATAGGAAAAAAGGATAGAAGAAGTGGTGAGAATACAACTAAAATAAAAGGAATAAAGTTACAAGAACCTAGAAGATGAAATAGTTTTCTTAAGAAAGGAACTAGGGAAAACAACTGATCAATTGAGCATAATCTTGACGTTTGGAAATAGTACTGGAATCTTAGATAATATTCTCATTTTCCAAAGGTCACCATTCATCAATATAGGTATTGGATATGACGAAAAACAAAATGCCCTCGAGGGAGATGCAAGCACTAAGGTCACAAAGCCATCAAAAAAGGAGAATGAAGAAAAACCTAAAAGCTATGGAAATATTTTCAAATTCTCCATCAACAATGAAAGCAACGGAAAGAAAGGAAATTATGACCAACATAAATATGATTCTTCCCACAAGACTGAGTTCAAAAGAGTTGTTCCACCAAGAAGAACTTTCAAAAACTAGTACCAAAATATCTTTCTTGGCTATTGTTTTTCTTTCAATAACTTTGTTCATAAATAAATAGATTGTAGAGATTATGTGGGAAGTGATCATGTGAGAGATATAAATATAGGTTCTTATAAAACCAAAAAGAATGATTATCTAAGCAAAAAAAAGAGAATTTCTCATGGGTTTGTTGATAGAAACTACCATTCATTTGCTACCCTACTTGATTACAATGTTGAATGTTATAAGTGAAATAATTATGTGCACATATCACATCACTGTAGAAGCATCATAATAAATAAGGAAGAAGATGTTATTTCCAAACATAAAGAAGAATACGCAAAGGCGTGGAAAAGGAAGCAAAGAGAACATAAGACGAAAGAATGTGGACTTGCACTTTATGCTCAAAATGAAGGGAACCAATGGTACATTTATAGTGGATGTTCAAAACGCATGACAGGGTACCACACTAAGTCTCTCACCTTGAAAGAAGAAAAAGGAGGTGGGGTTACTTTTGGAGATAATGGCTCTGCAAGGATAGTTGGAAAAGGTACTGTTAGTCTTGATAATTGAAAGACTAAGACACAAAATTCCATGTATGTTGAAGGTTTAAAGCACAATATTCTAAGTGTCATTCAAATCTATGATCAAGGATAAAACCTAACATTTCATTCTAAAGGGTGTGAGATAATGAAAAAAACTTTAGGAATATTAGTGGCAAATGAAAATAGAACCTCAAGTGATGTATACATACTCAATGGAGTCAAAGAAGAAAAACATTGTATGGAACATAAGTTGGGATTGATATCCCCCTCATATATTAAGTAAAGGTAATCACATGCTCATGGGGAGCATCCCTTTTCCCCTAATGTCAAAGGGGGAGAATTTGCAAACAGAGGAAAATTGAAGACATAAAGAGAGTTGCAGAAACAGGGAGTATTACATAATTGAATAAGGGTTTCCTTCAATGAAAAAGGGGGATATTGTTTGAAATATTGTTTTCATTGATTTCAAATACAGGGGGAGACCTCACATGTCCAAAATAAATATCACAAACCTACATATGTCCATGATAAATATTGCAATATGTATATTGTTGAAAGTATTACCTTTGTATTTTTTATGATTAGTTTGGATACCCTATATTTGAAGGAATTGTTACCCCACATACCTATTTCAAATGGGAGAAAATGTTATATGGTTTGAAATGTTATTATGAGACCTTTCCAATGGTATATGGAATTCCGTGCAACTCCCTAGGAATGAGGATATATGAATTTTTATGCTTGACAACCCAGCTAGAAATTTGAGGTCGACTCAGCCAATCTTTAGAGGTTGACCCTGAAAGAGGGGACATAATTACTATAAATACAAGATAGATGTGTGAATTTGTAGTGAAACTAAGCAAGATATCAAGTATGAGGTGCACATAAGTCATATGAGATGTGCTAAAGGAGTTGGGGTGTCTCTTTGGGATCTAAACGTGTGCAAGAGAATTGTGAGGGGTTTTCTTGGGATTTATTGTTCTCAAGGTGTACTATGAAGGAAAGAAGGTATGTGATGCTTCACCATGCACTATTTTTAGGTTGTGATGCTTCATTGTGCACTATTTTGAGGTTGTGATGTTGTAGTATGGGATCATATTCTGGGAATTATGTTATGAGGCTCACTATGGCATGGAGGATACATGTGACTAGGGATTGAAGGATTGTCTATGAAATGAAGCATGTATGTAAATTCAGAATTACTCAGTGCATAAAGATATTGGATTGGTGTCTACACATATATTTTTGATTTGGTGCTCAGTTGAGGGGGATTGGTGTCTCCAACATGTTGGTTCTTTCAAATATTGTAATAGTAGGTTGTTGCCTATAGGTGTTGCTAAGTTTTTGCTAAGTTGAGGAGATTGGTGTCTCTAGTAGGTTGGTGCCTACATCTTACTGTGTTGGTTCTTAGTTAAGGAGATTGGTGTCTCTAGTAAGTTGTTTCTTACAGTATTTGTAACAGTAGGTTGGTGCCTACATACATTTATAAATAGAAGTTTTTGGTTTTCTTCTGATTGGGTTTCCATATTAAACTATGTGCATTGTGATTTGATTTTATATGTGATTATTGCTTCTCAACTAATGAATGATAGATGAATGGTTAAATAGAGTAAAAAGTATCTTATATTGATTCACCCCCCCTCTTAGTATAAGAATAATTTCAAAACTCTCATTGTATATGCAAGAGGTTCTCTATGTTCCTTCCTAGACTAATTCTTGCTACAATGATCTCAAACAGTACCTATAGCATGGGAATTATCCCATTCATTTGAACTCCAAACACAAATGGACATTAATACTAATATTTGTTGATTTTTCTAATTTCCATATCTGATATTTATTACTTTATGATTTAAAACATATTTTAATGACATTGTTATCTTATATTAATTACACACTAAAAATTGCAACTAAAATAAAACTATAGCAAAAATAACAAAATCACAGATAAATTTCCATGCACAATAGACACAAGATTTATCCTGGGAAAACCTGAACTTGGGAGAAAAACCCAACAAACTTTTCTCTAGAAGGAATTCAATCCAAGTTCATGACTACATTACCAGAAAAATGAATAGTTCCAAGAACATTGAAAGTTTCTCCCTTGTGTGAGGAAGATCCCTCAAGTATGGTGCATCACTAGAACAATATAGCGCACCACATAACTGGCACAACTAGAAACTGGCAACTACAAATGCAACCAGATAATGCGCGCTAGAATAGGAGAGTTGAGGAGATGTGTAATAATTAAATAAAATTGCCTTTATTTATACTAGTCAAGTCACCTTATTTTACTGGTAGGGCCGACTTGTCATTTTTGTCCTTTAACTTTATTTTATTTATTTTGTTTCTTTTACAAGTGTTTCTTCAATGCTTCAATGGAGGAAACTTGATCTTCTTGTATTTTATTTTCTTCTTGTTCTTTTTGGATTCTTCTTCAATGGTTTATTTGTATTTTCTTATGGAGAATGACTGCACGAAGTTGAAAAAATTCAACACTCCCTCTGAACGAGGGAGACATTCTCCATACTTGGATTTCTTTTGTCATAGAAAACTTTCTTCATGATGCATGTTGATGATCCATATACAAACAAGTGTGTTTAGCACCTTAGGTCTCAAAGAATACCATACCTGGACCATTCATGTCCACAAATACACCCTTGTGAGTGAATGTCACCACAGGTAAACCCCTATGAGTGAATCTACCATTCTTGGTTGGTTAAACCACTAATCCTGGAAGAATGACCTCTGATGTTATATGACACATGGAATCACCTCAAGCACCTCTCATCCACAAGTAAACCCATGTAAGTAAGGACTATGCTTGGGTCCATTTACCGCACATACACCCTTGTGATAAAGGTATCCTATCTCCATTAGTCTGTAGCCAAATAAAGGAGAAGGTCCACTTGATGCTTACCAGGGCCACTCACCACCACAAGTACACCCTTGTGAATGAGTGTCACTTACATCTAAACCACCAATCCTATAATAATGATGCTCGATGCAACCACATACTGGAGGAATACTATCACCTCGAGTCTTCTATCCTGAAGACTACACCTAGGCCACTCACCTCCGCAAGTACACCCTTGTGAGTGAGTGTCACTTATAGGTAAACCCCTGTAAGTGAATCTATCATTATCCACTGGTTAAACCTCCAATCCTAGGAGAATGAAGCCCAATGCTTCCTCCTAGAGAAACAACACCACTTAGAGTCTTATGTCCATCAAATACTACACCTGGGCCACAAGTACACCCCTGTGAATATTTTCCTAATGTTGAAAATCATCAACACTCCCTCTCAGTCATGGATACATTCTTCTATTCTATAGATACTTGAGCTTCACTGCTCCCTTCTATATCATGTCTCGGATGATCTAGGATCTGCTCATCTGTGGATATGTACTAGAGCTTCACTGCCTTCTACATGATGTCTCAGATGAAGTCCCGCATGATGCTTCTGAAACCACACTGCTTTATGAATTGTGATATTGGTTGTGATATACATTGTCTCCATTGTATCAAGTGCTATAGAAACCTTCTTTCATGAAATCATAATTGATCCCAAGATGAGGCAACACCCAAAGGTGCTCAATCTGTCTACTACACTTCTTGTCCAATCAAAATTTGTATATCCCTGTAGCCTCACTTCACCACCTGAGATATATCTAAGGCCATATCCAATTGTACCATGCAGGTACCTTAACACATGATTTGTTGAAAACCAATGATAGTATTTCATCTCTACCATAAACTGGCTCAAGGTGCTTACTAGTAAGAAAATATTTCGCCTGGTCTTAACCAGATACATCAAGGATCCAATCAACTACCTGCACATTGTGGGATCCACCAAATATGAATATGAAGTAGAATCACTCAACTTATTCAAATTTGTCTTCACATGTGTATTCATGGACTTGCAGTCCATCATATCAAACCTCATCAGTATCCCCTATCCGAGGAAGATCTCATCTGATCTATCTCACACCTATAATCCCAATAAATAGTACATTTAGTCAAGATCCTCCACCTCAAACTCTGAGGCCAAATCCCTCTTTCACTGAAGTAAGTCTTGTTGTCTAGACTGCCTCGTTGGCTGCTCCCTCTATGACTAAGACAAAATCCATATCTCATTCCTCCTAACTAGATGCCTCCACTGTCATTGTAGAAAAGTCTACTCAAACAAGTGTATCCTCCCAGGAGATCTCACATCTCCTAGATGCCTCATCAACTCATGAAACTTTTTTTTCCATTCTGGAAGATGTCTCTCTCCCACCTGAATATGAGGGGGAACTCCCTCTAAATGATTGGCTCTTCCACTAATTCAACTTAATATCTAGGATATCATGCTCACTATGAGTCTACATGCTCCCTCTGAATCTTGACTCCCTCTAAAGCTTGACTACCTTTGAAGTTTGATCTCCTATGAACTGTCATGGGGGGGGCTTCTCCTTCCTACTGTATCCTAAGGGAGTTACTCCCTCTAAAATATGGCTCCTTCTGATTTGGTACTTGGTGGGGCCACCTTCCTCACCACTGGTGGAGACACATGCTCATCCTTGCTAGCGGGGAAAATCCCCCTATTAGTATATTGGGTTAGAGTATAGGAAGATCATTGATATCCCTTAAAAGACAATCCTACTTTTAAACTACCCCAAACAATCTGACCTAAAAAAATAAGAGAAGGAAAAGAGGGTGTACCTTAGGTACCTTCGGCTGGTGTTGACCTCCTCCTCCTTTGTAGTTTCTTGGACTGTTGGTCTCCTCCCAAAGCTGACCTACAAACAATTTAGACAACAAAGCTACAAGATATTCTATCTCTACTTATCAGTGCTAGGGTTCAAATACAAATGTGAATGCATTAATCAAATAAGCATAGAAACACAATGTTTGGGACATAAAAAAAAATATTTTATTCAAATGTGAAGATTAAAAAAGTTACAACCTTCTTGTCAGCAGATGCTACACGAACTTGTTTGGGATCCTCTTACTACTTCTCCAAGTGCATCATTCTCGTAATACCTCTCACAATTAATTTATCTCCTTGGGAAGTAGGGAAATGATTATATAGGGAGAGGGATGGAAGGGGAATGTTGAGGCCAAATCTCAGGAAGGGATGCAAATCTTGGGCTAAAAGGGGAAGGGATTTTGGCATAGTTTCTCTATTCTAATGCTTGATGTTGGAATGGTACCCCAACACCTCCTTTTATATGAAAAAAGGATGGTTATTTGGTTTTGGGAAGGGATACAATGGTTGAATTGGTTGGGAAACCCTCGATATCTCGTAAAATCCACCGAATTCCTTACAACTTTTGGAGGTAAAAGAAGGTTGTTTAGTATGCAGCTAGCGTATGTATGTGAGCAGTAATGCAACAAGGTGTGTACATGTTCAAAAAAATGGTTTTTTAAAGAGAGATCCTCAACAGTAATTTGGAAAATTGTGCAAGTAGAAAGGTCAATTCCATGTATGAATAGGTAGGGAATTTTAGGGCTATAACAAATGCCCCCTAATGTGTTAGGTTGGAAGAGAAAATGATGGATGAAATACATTACAATATCTTTACAAGTGGGAAGGAACAGAGTCGAGTGATCCCAGGACCAACATTTGGGAGGTCGCTATCTGCAAAACAATAATAATCTCTATGAGGTGGGCATACCCATGCTTGGGATGAAATAATCATGGTTTGCAATCAAGTACATTGCAGCTCCATGTCATAGAAATGTCTATATAAAGTATAGCCACGTGAAATACACAATGGATATACATCAAAAATAAATCGATGATATTCAAGTACAATATAATATGAATCTTTAAGAAGCATTAATGCCTGTGGTTGGAGATGAGGAATTCATAGATCTAGCAACAACTCGGTTAGGATTATGATACGAATGTAAGACTCACTACTATGAGATATTTGACATACCATCAGGGAAAGACTGGAGGATCTTCTTCATCAGGCACACAACTTCATCGATTTTGAATATGAATTTGAATGGACTCTCAGGATGATCGACTCATGAAAGTCAAGAGAAAAACTACAGAATGGCCAACTCAGGTTGCATAAAACTTCCCTTGGACAAAATCACTAAATATGATTAGACTTAGGCAATGTAATATTGACATAAGTTTGTGATACAAGAGGCACCACAAATGCTCCATTTGTTTGGAAGAGTAACCAAACGAAGGAGGACATATGTCTATGTAGAGAGAACAACTTCCTAAGGTCATACTAAATCCCAATGGTTGGAGGATAAACAAAAGGATGTTCTTTGTCCAAGGGCGATTATATTGCTGCCAAAAAAAGAATTAAGATATATCATCTCTTCTTTTTGAAATATTTGATTTCTTTTGTCTTTTTCAAATTTTTAGTGAGCTTGAAAAATAATAAAATAATGCTACATTACAGAGAAGGAAACAAGTGTCGCAAGAAAGCAAACCAGTTCCAATCGCATGGAACATACTGATTCTCGGGGAAAAGAGACATGTGCAGGATAAGGACACTTGTGAAAAATTCATCCACGGGTCAAGGTGTCAGACTGCAAAGGAAAAAATAACTACAAGGCTTGCATATAAGGAATGCTTTAAAGGTTCAGTTGAGAGCAACATGGATCCAGAATTAGGCCAAAGATGTAATGATGAGACCCGTAATGTGATTAAGCGTGACACAACAAGACTCCTTCCATGTGAACTTTTACGATCCCATAGAAGGTAAGATCGATGGTTTTTTCATGTTTAGAGAGTATGAAAAAATGTTAAAGAAGACTCCATGGAGTTCTTTTTTTGCGATTAGTCTAGTCGGTTCGAAAAAGGGTTAAACTTATACCAAAAATATGTCTCTTCAATACCATTTTAACGAGTGTGATTAAGACAAGATCACTCAACAATGTTTTCAATTTTAAGGAGTCTAATAATAGATTAACTATGGACTCACATCCTTTTTCTAGGTTTAGTATCCTTATCCTAAAAGATTATAAAATATAAATGAGGAGAACTCTCTCGGTGAGACCAGTCTCTCGAGGCATACCTTTTTTCAGAATAATCTATTGGCTGGAAAAAGGGTTAAACTCATGCCGAATAGATTTTCTTTCTGGACCAATTAACGAGTGTGAAAGGAACAAGGTCACTCGACAATATTTTCATATTTAGGGAGTCTGAAAAGAGCTTAACTATGGACTCCGAGGGGGTTCCTTTTTTGTAAGTAATCTCTAAGGCCTAAAAATGAGATAAAATAAAACCAAGGAGAATGTTCCTTTTTCAAAAATTTAGTCCCTTAGGCCCCAAAAAGGGTTAAAATTACACCTGAGAATACTCCTCTAGTGAACCGAAGTTCCTAGAGCATACCTTTATTCATAAAATTATCCATCCAGACCGAAAAAGGAGTAAACTACCACTGGACATATGTGCCTTAAAATTTGAGTTTGGTGAGCATGAAGGGAAACAAGATCACTCGACAATCTTTTCAATTTTAGAGAGTCTTAAAAGGACTTAAAGAAGACTCCACAAGGGCTACTTTTCTCAAGTAATCTAGGTGAGATCAAAAAAAAAAAATACAGTTTCATCGGATGTCGCTTTCAAAATTTAAGTGAGCTTGAAAGATAACAAACCATTCTCATTAGGGAGTCCCGTGGGTAAGGCCAGAAAAAGATGAAGGAGAAAAATTAGGCTTCAACACAAAGCCATGGCAGGACTAAACATGACTCCTATGCCTATGAATTACTTCGGCATGGACACCAAATGGAAAACAAGGTTCTAACTAGGATACCCATAGAAGGAAGGCTCTACCATGTAAAATATGACACACTTATCAACAAGGAAGGACAGTGTCACAATTCAGTGGGGTCGATCCTAAGGCCAAAAGAACCAGGAAAAAGATAATACAAAAATGCAAGTACGGAAAAACCTAACCTATATGCAAGTTTCAAGGTCAATACCTGTCAGAATGGATCGATACAATGAAAAATATTCAAAGAAAAATGTCTCCAAGATCCTGGACTATAAAATATGGTATAAGGCACTGCACAACCTTACGGATCATGCATAGTAATGGTTCAAGTAGAGCCCGCTGCTAGGCTTTGACCAAGAGTCTCTTCAGTAGTCAAATTGGAAAGTCTCCCAAAATGGAAGAAAACACAAACCACGGTGTAAGTCCTCCCACATTATATAAATTGTAGTCATGGCTTCAAGGATATCCTCATCCGAAGGGAATTTAAAATTCGAGAAATTACACGAGCGAGGAGGGTTGATAGTCCCAAAGGGAGAAGAAAAGTGACCATATTCCATATGACGATGGAGGTTCTGGCCAGAGTGGAAGAGTCTATCAACAATGAATCACAAACACAAGGGCTTTAGGATCTACAAATAGCGAGATCATACTCAAAAGGAAATTTGAGATCACTTGGACCAAGAGGGGGAAGCAAGGGCTCCCATGCCCACATTGGATAAACCATTGGATCAATTTTTGAGACCATGTCTCGAGAAGGAAAACATGATTTTACAGGTTCCTTCTTAGAAGCAATTGAACATTGAGGATAAAACACCACATAATTTATCTATGGAAAGGTAGAGTCTACACGAACACTAGGAACACATAAAGGGGCAGCGTGAACTAACACCGAATAAACATGGTGATTATCAGATGTCATCTGGTCAATAGTGACAATGATTCCATTGTGAGGGAAATCCATCACTTGAAAGAGCGTAGACACCACAACATGCATAGAATATACATAATCTTGCTCAAGAAGCTTATTGAAATCTAACAACCTTGCACCACTATAACATAGATAAGGACAGTCTTCCCACCTAAAGAGATGGCATTTGCATTGAAAATATCAACTCTACTGCATAATCATGATTGATATAGGGATACTAAGGCTGCATACAATTCAAACATGTTGATATTATGGTGACTGGAATGACATTGACAGATGTGAAGAACATGATGACATATCTATGTTGACAGAGCCATTGATGAATTAGTATGATGGCATAGCAGATGGTTGGCATTGATAGATAAGCAATGTGAATTAAGAATTGTAATGAGAATATCATGCCTTAGGATCTTCAAACTTACTTGCTATATACTAGGGATTTTTCTCAAGTTGATGTTGTACAAGTTTCTAAAGAAAATCCTAATCATGTTGATTTTGTACAATTTTTTCAAGAAAATACTGACCATGTTGATGTTGTACAAGTTTCTCAAGAAACCAATGGATTAACAAATGCACAACAATAGGTTAAAATAGATATTGGTTCTGGGAAATATGAGGAACAATTAAAAGGGTCATACCTTCTTATATGAATTCCAATATATTGAAAAGCTTAGAAGTGATTGGACACACACCCAGTAAATATGATCTTCAGCTTATAAAATATAATATATGGGATCCATTGTATACAACCATTGTTTGTAGGTTATGCAAGGCAGATCCTTATAAAACTATTTATCATCCAACTATAAAATTGGAAATCAGATATAAGAAAACCAACAGGGGAAGGTTCTAATTCTATTCTTAACAACATAGTGCCCATTGACCCAGTTTCATCTTATATTGCTTTTAGTGGTTCGTAAAATGAAGAGACACTAATCATCGGGTCTCTTCATGAAAAAATTCAATATGCACTCTACCATACTGAAAATGATTTGGGTATTATAGCCAAACACCTTGTGTAACAACTGATCTCTAATTTAGATCTTCAACTTGGCTTCAAGTGACCAACTATAATCGTGACTATTGGTGTTAATGGAGGATGAAAGACGACATATTTAGGAACTTGCTTACAAATTTAAAAATGAGGGAATAAAGGTCCTAATGGCAGCAAGTGATACATTTCGAGAAGCATCCAGTGATCAACTAGAAGTATGGGCAAAAAGGACCAATTCGGAGATTGTCATAGGTGAAGGAGAAAAAGTTAAGACAACCTCAGTTTTGTCTCAGGCTGTACGCAGAGCAAAGGAGGAAAAATTTGATGTGGTACTCTGTGATACCTATGGCCATCTTCACACTGATTATGCTCTCATGGAAGAGTTGATTGCATGAAAGCATGCTATTACAAAAGTGTTTCCAAGTGCACCTAATGTTGTAGATGTTACAAGATTTATCATGTTTTTGAAGGATCCCAAGGAAATCCGTTCTATCAAGAAACAATTTTAGGGAGAGAGAGAAAGCTAAGCAACCTGACACAATTCGATCCAAAAATAAATAGGACATGCGAATGAGAGAAAGAAGTGTTGAAACAATGCCCTAGCTATGGGAAGGAGGAATTCTTTCATAGGGAAGAGAGGCCAAGGGAGTTTAAAAATGAAGACACGAAGACTCAGAAACTGTCCGATCATGTGATCGACGGTGCTGATTAACCCAGTCGTTGAGATTTTCCCACATGCTTAGTGCAAAAAAAAAATGAGTGGTTTATAAGCATATCTCTTTCCATACCATATCGACACATAGTGCAAGGGTATGGTGGAGGCTCTGGGTGCTTAGACTTCACACGAAGATCACCAGCCCAGATCCTTGGATGACATGTCAGGCCCCCTACCTTTTGGTCTAAGTGAATAAGACCATTGAATAAATATTTTTTATATAACTATGTGGCGCGTTGGTCATATGGGTGACCGTGGGCTTAAGGTCCGTTTTGGTGGGTGGAAACGAACAATGAAACCACCAAACTGGTTGAATAAATTTGGCATAATTCCAAGTCTGGAGGATCGCCAAATCGTCATAAGATTTATCAGAATGATAAGTTTGTAGAATTGCCATGTTTAGTGAAACCATGGACATGCAGAATAGGATCCACTAACTGCAAAGGAAGTTAAAATTGAATTGAATGAAGATGAAGAACCATCTTTAAATGAAGACGACGATGATGAATTTGGTTATATTGAACAGGGAGGAGATGAACTCAATAAAAATCATTTAGTTCTTGCTCAGTTTGAGAAGGTTACAAGAACCAAAAGAATATTGAAATGTACACTAAAGGATGACATAATGGATTTGAGAAACAAAGACATTCTTTTTTCCAAGGCAACTGGTGAGTTCGAGTTCTAAGGTTTCTCCAAGAATGGAAGTGTAGGAAGTGTGCATAGTGCACATGAATATGTTATTGTGGGTTGATAAACATGCTTGCTATATGTGTAAATTGGGTTTACAATTCTCTTAGAAATCCTACAGTAACACAAAAAACAGTAAGTTGCACGAAAACAAAAAAGGGACACAGTTAGATTGAATCTCAGTTAAATAATTTATGCATTAAAAGATGGAACTAAATCGAAGAATAATGATAATTGTGTTATGTTGATTAAAAATTGCTAATAAATGTGTTATCAATAATCAATGGTCATTTAGATGAAGAGGTGTGATGGTTGTGAAGATTTTTTTTGAATATTTTAAAGACTTATAAATATAATTGAGATGTGAATGAGATGTGTGACTGTTGTAGAGACATTGAAGATAAAAATATAAAAAGATACAGGGAAGCAGTTGTGATGTCCAGTGTTTGATATAGAAGACCTTTATTGGAATGTAGAAGATACATCGAAGATCATAAGCCATAAGGAGAGAGAGGAGCAGTCAAGACAAGAAACCAAAGTTTTCCAGATTCATAAATTAAGGTTTGTTGGGAGGTGCAAGGGAAGGTTGGAGCCTACAAGGGAGTAGGTGCTTCCTTGTCAGATGTAGATGACTAAATAGGGGGTTGTAATATCCTATCAGTTGGTTCTAGTGAACAGGGGTGTGGATGCATCTCAATCAATGGGTATTGATCTAAGAGGAAGAACATCTTCCTTATATGTAACATGTAAAACATAATTTTGTAGTTAATAGAAAAGTGTTTGTGGTTTTCCCAATTGGGTTCCACGAAAAAATACTATGTTAAATTTTTGTTTACATTAGAAAAATACAAATTTTATCATATTATTATGTCACTGATTCACCCCCCCCCCCTCTTAGTGACAGGATTTGATCCTTCATCACGATGTTGGATTTCATCACCAACTAGTGGTTTCATTATGGGAAGGTTTGTTTGATTGTTTGCTTCTCATATTTGTAGTGTCTGTTGTTTGTTTTACTTAGTGGACCTTAGGTCGAGTCAGTTTCAATGGCATCAACTTATGGGAGTAGCAATGGGGGAACCCATTTTCCCGAGTAACCTTTCGCCTTTCCTTCTTTTGGAAACATTGGTCCTCCCTGCATTTCCACATTGAGTTTTCTGGGACTCACTATTGGACTATCGGTTTGGTTGTTCCCCACTCTAGTGATATTGAATATTCCCAATGCTTAGAATGCACTCGGTGCTTTAGATGTAAGAACACCACCCACACATCAAACTCATGTCGACCTTTTTCCTTCTTCACCCATCAAGTCTCCTTCATTTTCTCCTTCTTCTCCTAGTGAAATATCTAAAGTGACTAGCCAAGTTGACAAACAGAAGAAGAAACGGAAAGAGAAGAAGAAGAAGAACCAGAAAGGGACCAAGCCTCCAACCACATCAGATCATGTTAGATCCAAAAAACCAACTATGGTTAATCGTACTGGGAGTGTTGATATAGTTGAAAATATTAAAAGAAAGAATCCTAAACCCAAATTCCCTTACGGTTTTTGTAAGGGTGACCACTTTCTGAGGGATTTCCCTGGTCTCCCCAAGGTCTTAGAAATGTGTTCTTCCACATCATCATCCCTTGTAGGAAATGTTGGTGACACCCAGTTATCTAGTGACATTAAGGTTGGTAAGAAGAAGAGAACTATAAAATTTCGTTGTTTATTATGAGAAAGTGATCATTACTCTCACCTTTTCCCTCATATGGATGAGGCTTCTTATATTTTGGAAAATATTCAACTTCCAACTGGTTATTGTAATATTTATCCCAAACCATCATTGGTTGATGGATTGTTCAATCTAGTTCTATCCCCGATCAGTCTGGTTGATCGGGTGGTCAATCTAGTTTCATCCTCGGTTGAACCAAAAACCCAAGTGACTAATCCAGTTCCATCATCGATAAACCCCACTCTTCATATAAAAAGTGAAACCCAAGTGACTGATCCAACTCCATCATCGGTTAGTCCCACTCTTCATCTGAAGAGTACCAAAGTGGTTGATCTGGTTCTGTCATCGATCGATCCCACTCCTCCCTTGAGGAGTGCCAAAGTGGTCGATTTGGTTCCGTCATCGATTGATTCCACTCCTCCCTTGAAGATGTCCAAAGTGGTCGATATAGTTCATCCATCGGTCGATCCCACTCTTCATATGAAGAGTACCAAAGTGGTCGATCTGGTTTCATCATTAGTTGATACTAATCCTCTCTTGAGGAGTGACAAAGTGGTCGATCTTGTTACACCATCGTTTGATCCCACTCCTCCTCTGAAGAGTTCCAAAGAAGTTGATATGGTTCCGCCTTTGGTCGATCCCACTCCTCCCTTCAAAAGTGAAACCAAAGTGGTTGACCTGATTCCACCATGCGTTGATCCAAATCCTCATTCAAAGAGTGAGGATGTCGCTCAGGTCTACCTCGTTAATACTGATTCACCCAGACAAGGGGGCACTCTGCCCTTCTTGATGCCACCCCCTTCAAGAAATCAGATGATTTATATTGATTGGAATCATTTGACAGAACCTCGTCTTCCCTCTTACATTCCTTTCCAAATCACTGTACAAGTTTGTGATAGGAATATTCCTAACACAGTAATAGATGAAGGTTCTTCTGTTAGCATCTTATCCATGAATTATTGGAAATTTTTTGGTTCCCTACACCTTTTGCTCGTGACTCTGAATCTATTGACCTTTGACAAATGATTTAGTCAACCTTTAGGGATCCTTCCTCAGTTTTTGGTTACTTTGGGAGGAAAAATGGTCTATGTCGATGTGATGGTAGTTCACGATCCCTTGGACTTTAACCTACTCCTTAGGTGAGACTATCTCTACATTATGAGAGATTTTGTGTCTACTCTCTTTCGAGTGATGTGTTTCCCTCACAACGAAAATATAGTAAAGATCGACCAACTTTCATTCATTGAACCTCATCTAATGGTCAACCATCCACCTTCCCTAAATGATCCTTACATGCCAACGATGTTCACCCCACTGCAGGTCAATTATGTAGCAACCTGCCCCATGCGTTCAACCCTACACAAGAAGGAATCTCTCCCTTCTCCTGACTTAGATCCCATAGACGTTGAGTCGAGTATTTAACTAGATCTCATAGATTTTGAGTCGAGTATTTTGTTAGATGTCATAGCAGAACCTTCATTTCATCCATGCACATTGAAATTTTCTCCCTTGTGTGAGGAAGATCTCTCAAGTATGGTTCAACACTAGAACAATATATCACATCACATAACTGGCACAACTAGAAACTGGCAACTACAAATGCAACTAGATAATGTGCACTAGAATAGGAGAGTTGATGAGATGTATAATAATGAAATGAACTTGCCTTTATTTATACTAGTCAAGTCACCTTATTTTACTGGTAGGGACGGCTTGTCATTTTTGTTCTTTAACTTTATTTTATTTATTTTGTTTCTTTTACAAGTGTTTCTTCAATGCTTCAATGGAGGAAACTTGATCTTCTTGTATTTTATTTTCTTCTTGTTATTTTTGGATTCTTCTTCAATCGTTTCTTTGTATTTTCTTATGGAGAATGACTGTCCGAAGTTGAAAAATTTCAACACTCCCTTTGAACGAGGGAGACATTCTCCATACTTGGATTTCTTTTGTCATAGAAAAGTTTCTTCATTATCCATGTTGATGATCCATATCCACACAAGTGTGTTTATCACCTTAGGTCTCAAAGACTACCATACCTGGACCATTCATGTCCACAAATAAACCCTTGTGAGTGAATTTCACCATAGGTAAACCCCTGTGAGTGAATCTACCATTCTTGGTTGGTTAAACCACCAATCCTGGGAGAATGACCTCCGATGTTATATGGTACATGGAATCACCTCAAGAACCTCACATACACAAGTAAACCCATGTAAGTAAGGACTATTCCTGGGACCATTTACCACACATACACCCTTGTGATAAAGGTATCCTATCTCCATTGGTCTGCAGCCAAATATAGGAGAAGTTCCACTTAATGCTTAACATGGCCACTCACCACCACAAGTACACCCTTGTGACTGAGTGTCACTTACATGTAAACCACCAATCCTGGGAGAATGATGCCTGATACAACCACACACTGGAGAAATAAAAGCACTTTGAGTTTTTTATCCTGAAGGCTATGCCTAGGCCACTCACCTCCACAAGTACACCCTTGTGAGTGAGTGTCACTTACTGGTAAACCCTTGTAAGTGAATCTGTCATTCTCGACTAGTTAAACCACCAATCCTAGGAGAATGAATCCCGATGATTCCTCCTAGAGAAACAACATCACTTTGAGTCTTATGTCCTTCAAAGAATAAACTTGGGCCACAGGTACACCCCTGTGAATATTTTCCTAATGTTGCAAATCATCAACACGCCCTCTCAGTCAGGGATACATTATTCTCTTCTCTATAAACTTGAGCTTCACTACTCCCTTCTATATAATTTCTTGGATGATCTGCAATCTACTCATCTTTGGATATGTATTGGATATTCACTTCCTTCTGCATCATGTCTCAGATGAAGTCCTGCAAGAGGCTTCTGAAGCCACACTGTTTTATGAATTGTGATATACATTGTCTCCACTATATTGAGTGCTACATAAACCTACTTTCATGAAATTGTAACTGATCCCAAGATGAAGCAGCACCCAAAGGTGCTCAATCTGTCTAATACACTTCATATTCAATCATAATTTGTATATCCCTGCAGCCTCACTTCACAACCTGAGATATATCTAAGGCCATATCCAATTGTACCATGCGGGTACCTTAACACATGATTTGTTGCAAACCAATGGTAGTATCTTGGCTCTACCATAAACTGGCTCAGGGTGCTTACTAGAAATCAAATATTTCACCTGGTGTTAACCAGATACATCAAGGATCCAATCAACTACCTTCACATCGTGGGATCCACCAAATATGAATCTAAAGTAGAATCACTCAACTTCTTCATATTTTTAATCATAAGTGTATTCATGGACTTGTAGTCCATCATATCGAACCTCATCAGTATCCCCTATCTGAGGAAGATCTCATCTGATCTATGTCACACCTCTAATACAAATGATGCAGGAGCAACGCCAACATCAAGCAAGCGTGGGGCATACACCAACGCATTTTGGGCACATGATAAATTGTTTGAAACGTTTTGAAGTTGGATGCGCCAAACTTAAATGAAACAATTAAGAAAGAGTGTATTGTAGATTGTAATCAGACCTTGAGCATCCCACTCTCATCTGAAGGACTAAGAAGGCATTTATGTTAGTTAATGTAGGTAGGTAGCTTTGAATTCTTATATTAGACAGTTTTAGGAGCCGAAGGGAAAATGGATATAGACACCCTCATTGTATCATTGTAACAATTAGCAGCATGAGAAGAGAGAGCATAGGAGAGAAGAAGCAGAAAATTGTGTAGAAGAACCCATGTGAAGAAGTTCTGAGATTAATATATGAAGTTTGATTCAAAATCATGGTGTTCAAATACTTTCTATGTATGCATGACTGAATTTTATGCTCCTGATTGTTTACTCCCTGTTATGAATTTGCTTTGATGCACGAATGTATGATTTCATGTTGAATGTCTGAAATCTGAAGAGAGGGCGAGTACATAATGAGTTTCAATTGTTTCTTTGTCTGAGCAAGAGTTTTCCTGCAAGGAGTGCAGTGAAATTGTCCACAAGGTGTGCGTTGACATAAGTCAGAGTTCGTCTCTGCAAGATCAGGAGAGATAAAACTGTTCTCATTCTCACAAAAGTGCAAGATAAGCACAGGAGCCATGCAAGGTGTGCGCAGGTTGAGAAGAGTCTCAGAGTTCATAACCTGAGGAAGTTGTTGAAAAGACTGTTGTCGCAGAGAGTGCGCAGAGTCGAAGAATTCAGATGCTCATAAGTATCTGACGAATTGTCACAAGGAGTGCGTGCAGGAGTCTTTTTGACGACTCTAGGTTGTGGTAAAACCTCAGAAGAGATAGTGCCTTGAATTGCTGGAAGAAGGTGCAGCAAAGTTGGTTCGCTAGTGGATAAGTTTTGTGAGGGAACACTGTGTTCATTTTGCATAAATCGTCAAGGAGGAATTTGACGGTCAGAATTATCTGAGGGGAATTCATGAAATCCCGAAAGTCATCGAATCATGTAGAGGAGAAAGGGAGTTAAGGTTTAAAAAATTTGTTGACTATTTCAGGGTTTCGTGAGTTGGAGAACCGAAAGTCTTGTAGTGAGACTCGTGAGATCGCGAAAGGTGAAGTCCCAAAATAGTGAGAAAATCTGAGTCGTCCGATTGGAAGGACACGTGTTGCGAGATCACCCATATCGAGGATTTGGGCATCGGAGGTCAGAAAGGGAAATCATTCAACTTTGCGAGTGGAGAAGATGCAAAGAGAATCAGGACCGTCCATCTGAGAGTGGACAGGTGGCACACTTGTCGACATGAAGATCAAACCTTTGTTGACCATTTCAGGGGTTCGTGAGTCGGAGATCTGAGAGCACAGCATCCGGATTCACGAAGTCACGAAGTCTGAAATTTCGAAAAGGTGGGAAGTTCCTCGTGGGACCCACATAGACGACGTGTCGAAATTTCACCATTTCGGCATATCGGAGGGTAAGAGGTAGAGACTCTTGTCCTGGAAGTTCCGAAGTCGCGAAACCATGAGAGAATTGTAGCCATCCATTAGGAGGAGGATAGATGGCAGAGATCTAGGGATCTCATGAACTCGGAGGTTCATCAGGTGAGAGCCCAAAGATAGAGTGCTCCAAGTCCTGAGAGGAGAAATCACGAGGAGCGAGGATAGCCATCGGATCCAGGTCACGGGAGGACTGTTGGATCAGGAACCCCATCGCATTTCGTGTCTCTGGGGTTCGGAGGTTGAGAGGAGTTACTTTTGATTGCAAAAGTCACGAAGTGCCAAGAGCTGAGGCACGGAGGGGACACACGGCGGAACTGCACAGTGGGCCCAAGAATTAAACCAGTGGACATACGTCACCTATAGGGAGGAGTCAACACCCCGTTGACCTCTTGTGTCTCAGGGACTCAGGAGATAAAGGAACAAAATTTTGAGCCTTCGACTCACGAAGTCGCGAGTGGAGAGAACGAGAGGAGAAAATTCAATATCGCCTCTTGGGGGTTCAGGAAAAGAAAGGTGCCAAGGCTCGATGTTTTAACTCATGAGATCGCGAGATTGTGAAAAGGACCTGTGGATCTATAAAATTGAAATTCCAATGAGAATCGAAAGAGCCGATCTGGCTCAAGGGCATATAGAATGATCCTATGAGCAGATCTCAGTCCGAGGGCCGATAGGTCTGCACCATTTTTGGTATCAGAGATTGACTTTGTTTGTATATTTCATACAAGGAAAGCGAGAAAGGAAGATTCACCATGCCGCCGAGAAGGAGAGACAAGAAAACACCCGATCCACCAGAGGAGAGGGAAATGATAAGAGGAAGGGGTAGGCAGGTGCCAAATCTAGCCATGGAAAGAGAGATGTGTGACATACGCACCAGACTTGAGGACATGGAGATAGCACAAAGGTGCACAACTGGTGTTGGAGATGTTAGTGATTCCGAAAGTGAAGATGAGGCTGGACATGAAAGAGAAGAAGTCATAGTAGAAGATGCAACAAATGAATGCCTGATTAGGGTTGTTGCAAGAATGGGTGCTAAGGAAAAAATGGATATTCTAGTATATGAAGGAAACCTGGATGCCGAAGAGCTTCTAGACTGGATCAGAGATTTGGACACATATTTTGACTATGAAGATGTAGAGGAAGACAAAAAGGTCAAACATTTTGTCACAAGATTGAAAGGACATGCAACATTGTGGTGGGATGAGCTACAAGCTGACAGAAGCTGCAAAGGCAAGCAGAAAATCAATAGTTGGGATAGGATGATCACGAAGACGAAGGCAAAATTCATTCCCAGGGACTACCAAATTACTCTATTTTGGAGAATGCAGAATTTGAGACAGAAGTTGATGACAGTAAAGGAGTACACTGAATAATTCTACAGACTGAACATCAGGACAGTTCATCGTGAAAGTGATGATGAAAAATTTTCTAGGTACATGAATGGTCTGAGATACGACATTCAGGATGAGATGAGCATGATGACCATCTGAACGGTGGAAGATTCTTATCAGATGGCTCTAAAAGCTGAAGAGAAGCTGAGCCGAAAATAAGGTCAAAGAGGCCGAGGCAGAAGTCAGCCCAGAGGCAAATCAATTGCTTGGGATAGAAATCAGAAACCAAAAGAAGAGTGGAAGAAACCTCAAACTCAAACTGAGAGAGGTGGAAGCTCACATAGAGGATATCATACCAAACAGAAAGGTCAGTATGTTGATGGAAACATTTTTCCTCGTACCAGAGGTAAATGAAGAGGAAGAGGTGGAGTGGTGAAATGCTTCACATGTGGAAAGAATGGACACAAATCTTATGAATGTCCAGATAAGAAGAAAGAAGGTGGTGAAACTCACATCGCTAAAGCACAGAGGCAGACTGTTGAGGCAGAGGATGCTGAAGGCGGAAGATCACTAATGATGCGAAAAGTTCTCTTAACGCCAGAGAAGGAAGTGGAGAATCCAGTGCAAAGAAACAGTATTTTTCGGACTGCTTGCAAAACCAAGGACAGGGTATGCAAAGTCATTGTGGACAATGGTAGCACAGATAATCTCGTTTCTACAGATATGGTAGAAAAGCTGGAGCTAGAGACTATTGAACCTCCTAGCCCATACAAAGTTTCATGGCTACAAAAAGGACATCAGGTAAATGTCACTAAACAATGTTTAGTTGAATTTAAAATAGGAGGGTATAAAGATGAAATACTATGTGATGTTATTCCCATGGATGTTTGTCATCTATTGCTGGGTAGACCATGGCAATATGACAAAAATGTGATTCATGATGGGAGGAAGAACACATACACCCTAGAGAAGAATAGGATAACTCACATGTTGTTGTCAATTAAGGACAAAGAGGTGAAACCTGAAGTAAGCAACACTGTACTTCTCATGAGTGGGAAGGAACGTCTTACAGAGGTTAAGAAGTAGGAGGAACCGCAATTCATTGTGGTCAGGAATCCTAAAATTGTTTTAACCAGTACAAGGGTAGATGATTTACCAGAAGAGGTTCGGAAATTGTTGGAAGAGTTTGCTGACATAGTAGTGGACGAACTACCTCATTCATTGCCACCGATAAAAAGTGTGAGTCATCATATTGATATCATACCTGGAGATAGTTTACCAAACAAAGAAGCGTACATATTGACGTCGCAGGAGGATGAAGAAGTCAAAAGATAGGTCCAGGACTTAATGGACAAAGGGTTGGTTAGAGAAAGCTTGAGTCTGTGTGTTGTTCCGAAAGTACTCAGTCTGAAAAAAGATAGAGGCTGGAGGATGTGTACTGACTCAAGGGAAATCAACAAGATAACTATCAGGTACAGATTTCCATTGCCAAGGATGGATGATTTGATGGATTTCTTGAGTGGGGCCAATTTTTTTTCGAAGATTGATTTGAAGAGTGGATATCACCAGATTCGTATGAGGGAAGGTGATGAATGGAAGACAACCTTCAAGACTAACGAAGGGCTGTATGAATGGCTTGTTATGTCGTTTGTCTTAACAAACGTGCCAAGTACCTTCATGAGGTTGATGAATGAAGTCCTGAAGGAGTTCACCAGAAAATTTGTCATTGTGTATCTAGATGACATACTGATTTTCAGTAAAACAGAGGAAGAGCATATGAAACATTTAGCTACAGTGATGAAGAGGCTATAGCAAGAGAAGCTTCTGGTAAACATGAAGAAATCCTCATTCATGAAGACATAGATCATTTATTTGGGGTTTGTTATCTTAGTAGATAAATTGAGTATGGATCCAGATAAGGTGGAGGTAATTAAGAATTGGCCATCACCGAAAAATATCTTTGAAATTCGAAGTTTTCATGGATTGGCTAGTTTCTACTGGAGGTTCATCAAGAATTTTAGTGGAATTAGTGCACCGATGATGGACACAGTGAAGAAGAGACACAAGTATTTTCACTGGATAGAAGAGGCTGAGAAGAGCTTCAATTTGTTGAAGAGGAAAATCATGGAACAACCAATTTTGGTGTTGCCAGATTTTAAAAAGACATTTCAGGTAAAATGTGATGCAAGTGGATTTGCAATAGGGGTAGTCTTGAGCCAAGAAGACAGGCCGATAGCATATTTCAGCAAGAAGCTGAATGAAGCGAAAGTTAAATACTCCATGTATGACAAGGAGTTTTATGCTATTATTTAGGCATTGAAGAAGTGGAGACACTATTTGATCCCTAAGGAGTTTGTCTTATAGTACATCTGGTCAAGATCCTCCACCTCAAACTCTGAGGCCAAATCCTTCTGTCACTGGAGTAAGTATTGTTGTCTTGTTGTCTTGTTGTCTTGTTGGAGTAAGTTAGTCTTGTTGATTAATGCATTCACAATTTTGACAACAAAGCTACAAGATATTCTATCTCTACTTATGAGTATTAGGGTTCAAATACAAATGTGAATGCATTAATCAAATAAGAATAGAAAGACAATGTTTGGGACATAAAAAAAAATATTTTATTCAAATGTGAAGATTAAAAAAGTTGCAACATTCTTGTCGTCAGATGCTACACAAACCTGGTTTGGGCTCCTCTTATTGTTGCTCCAAGTGCATCATTCTCATAATACCTCTCACAATTAATTGATCTCCTTGGGAAGTAGGGAAGGGATTATATAGGGAGAGGGATGGAAGGGGAATATTGAGGCCAAATGTCAGGAAGGGATGCAAAGCTTGGGCTAAAAGGGGAAGGGATTTTGCAGTAGTTTATCTATTCTAATTCTTGATGTTGGAATGGGACCCCAATACCTCCTTTTATATTAAAAAAGGATAGTTATTCGGTTTTGGGATGGGATATAATGGGTGAATTGGTTCGGAAACCCTCGATATCCCATCAACTCCACCAAATTTCTTGCAACTTTTGGAGGTAAAAAAAGTTTGTTTAGTATGCATCTAGCGTATGTATGTGAGCATTAATGCAACAGGGTGCGTACATGCTCCAAAAAATGGTTTTTTAAAGAGAGATCCTCAACAGTAATTTGGAAAATTGTGCAAGTAGAAAGGCCAATTCCATGTATGTAAAGAGAGGGAATTTTAGGGCTATAACAAATGCCCCCTAATGTGTGAGGTTAGAAGAGCAACTGATGGCCGAAATACATTACAATATCTTTACCAGTGTGAAGGAATAGAGTCGAGTGAGCCCAAGACCAGAGTTTGGGAGGTCTCTATCTGCAAAACAATAATAATCTCTATGAGGTGGGCATACCCATGCTCGGGATGAAATAATTATGGTTTCCAATCAAGTACACTGCATATTCATGTCATAGAAATGTCTATATAAAGTGTAGCCATGAGAAATACACAATGGATCTACATCAAAAATAAATCAATGATATTCAAGTAGAATATGATATGCATCTTTAAGAAGCATCAATGTCTCTAGTTGGAGATGAGGACTTCATATCTCTAGAAACAACTCAGTTAGGAGTACAATAGGAATGTAAGACTCACTACCCTAAGGTATTTGACATATCGTCGAGGAAAGAAAGGAGGATCTTGATCATCAGGCATGAAACTTCATCGATTTTGAATATGGACTTGAATGGACTCTCGGGATGACCGACTCATGAAAGTCAAGAGAAAAACTACAGAATGGCCGACTTAGGTTGGATAAAACTTCCCTTAGACAAAATCACGAAATATGATCAGACTTTGGCAACGTAATATTGACATAAGTCTATGATACAGGAGGCACCACAAACACTCCATTTGTTTGGAAGAGTAACCAAATGGAGAAGGACATAGCTCTATGTCGTGAGAACAACTTCCTAAGGTCATACTAAATCCCAATGCTTGGAGAACAAACAGAAGGATGTGCTTTGTCCAAGGGCGATTATCTTGCTTTCGAAAAAATAATTAAGATATCTTGTCTCTTATTTTTGGAATATTTGATTTCTTTTGTCTTTTTCAAATTTTTAACGAGCTTGAAAAATAATAAAATAATGCTACGTTACAAAGGAGGAAACAAGTGTCGCAAGCAAGAAAATCGGTTCCAAGCACATGGAACATACTGATGCTCAGGGAAAGGAGACATGTGCAGGATAAGGACACTCGTGAAAAATTCCTCCATGGGTCAAGGTCTCAGACCACAAAGGAAAACAATGTTGCAAGGCTTGCATATAAGGAATGCATTAAAGGTTCAGTTGAGAGCGACATGGAGACGGAATTAGGCCAAAGATGTAAATATGAGACCCGTAATGCGATTAAGCACGACACAACAAGACTCCTTCCATGTGAATTTTTACGATCCCGGAGAAGGTAAACTCGGTGTTTTTTTCATTTTTAGAGAGTATGAAAAAATCTTAAAGAAGACTCCATGAGTTCCTTTTTCGAAATTAGTCTAGTCGGTTTGAAAAAGGGTTAAACGTATACTGAAAATACGTCTCTTAAATACCATTTTAACGAGTCTAATTGAGACAAGATCACTCGATGATCTTTTCAATTTTAAGGAGTATCAAAAGAGATTAACTATGGACTCACGTCCTTTTTCTAGGTTTAGTATCCTTAGCCCGAAAAAGTATAAAATGTAACTGAGGAGAACTCTCCCAGCGAGACAAGTCTCCAGAGGCATACCTTTTAAAATAATAATCTATTGGCTGGGAAAAGGGTTAAACTCATGTCGAATAGATGTTCTTTCTAGACCAATTAATGAGTGTGAAAGGAACAAAGTCACTCGACGATCTTTTCATATTTAGGGAGTCTGAAAAGAGCTTATCTATGGACTCCGAGGGGGTTCCTTTTTTGTAACTAATCTCTAAGGAACGAAAAAGAGATAAACCAAAACCAAGGAGAATGTTCCTTTCTCAAAAATTTAGTCCCTCAGGCCTGAAAAAGGGTTAAAATTACACCTGAGAATATTCCTCTAGAGAACCGAAGTTCCTGGAGCATACCTTTATTCATAAAATTATCCATCCATACCGAAAAAGGGGTAAAATACCACTAGACATATGTGCCTTCAAATTTGAGTTTGGCGAGCATGAAGGGAAACAAGATCGCTCGACAATCTTTTCGATTTTAGATATTCTTAAAAGGGATTAAAGAAAACTCCATGGGAGCTACTTTTCTCAAGTAATCTAGATGAGATCAAAAAAAAAAAATATAGTTTTGTTGGATGTCGCTTTCAAAATTTAAGCGATCTTGAAAGATAACAAACCATTCTCATTAGGGAGTCTTGTGGGTAAGGCCAGAAAAATATGAAGAAGAAAAATGAGGCTTTAACACAAAGCCATGGTGGGACTAAACATGACTCCCATGCCTATGAAGTATTTTGGCATGGACACCAAATGGAAAACAAGGTTCTAACTTGGATTCCCATAGAAGGAAGGATATACCACGTAAAATATGACACACTTATCAGTAAGGAAGGATAGTGTCGCAATTTAGTGGGGTCAATCCTAAGGCCAAAAGAACCAGGAAACAGATAATACAAAAATGCAAGTAGGAAAAAACCTAACCTATTTGCAAGTTTCGAGGACAATACCTATCAGAATGGATCGATAAAATGAACAAAATTCAAATAAAAATGTCTCCAAGATCTTGGATTGTACAATATGGTACAAGGCACTGTGTTGGCCCTTGACCAAGTTTTGAAGAGTACTTGGTATTACTCGACCACTTTTGGGACTGCGAGTGCTTTCCAAGGAAGGAGCAAAATGCGAAGCAGAAAATAAGGAAGCAAGACCTATTTTGGGGTCCATTTTAGGGTTTTGAGTTGATGTAATGGGAAAGGGATGTCGGCTTGTGGGTTTACCCATGTTTAGGCCCATTTTGTAATCTATAAATAGGCAATATAGATAGTAAGATAAGAGAGATAGTAATGTAGTACATATGTGTGATGTATGAATGAAAGCTTAGTGCTAGTAATGGGATCTATGTGATCAGATGTATCTTAGAGTTCTATGTGCATGAGATCAGAGAGCTAAGTGCAGGTTGTTATAGTATGATGTTGAAGAGCAAGGAAGAAGGATCTAACGAGCTGCATGGATCTCCTATCCTATGAAAAGTAAGGGTCGTTAAAGATCTGTGTTGTAACTACTTGACCAAGATAAGATAAAGAAGACTTTGTGGATGTAGCCCCGGGGTGGGGGTGAACCACGGTAACAGTGTGTATAGTGTTTTATTCTTTGTTCTTATGTATGTATCTCTTTCTTGGCTAAGTGCTTGATTTGTTTAAGTAGATATAGTCATGCTCTGTGTTGTTGATGAATGAATGAACATTAGATTTGATATATGAGATGATTAGTGCTTGATCTATTAAATCTAACCTATATTTTTGTGAATAAGTACTGAAACATTCTTAGTATAAGTATTCATTGCGATGCTCTGTGACTTATGTGAAGTATATTAATGAATGTATGTTAAGGAATAATTGATCCTAAGTGCGTTGTAAGAAAGATAATCATAGATTTGTGTCCCAGCTAAGGTCGCAGACACCTGAGTCTTGCAACCACCCCTGCCTCTACCTCGGGTGAGACTTCATCTGTTTTACAGGTGTTGCCTAAAGGGGCAGTAGTTAGGGCTTTGTTGGCGCGCTCTTGAGCGTCGAACCCTGGGTCTGCCCCTATGCCAACAAATGGTTTTGTTGTCAGGACCTAGAATTGTGATTGTTGGTAACTGAAGAAGAAGAAGCTTTGTGTGAAATAAGCTCTGTGCATAGATTTGTTTCCCTAGTGTGCAATGTTATGTTTGACCTGTGAATATTTGTGCCAAGAAAAGAGGTCAGATCTGAAGAAAGAGAGGTTAGATCTGAAGAAAAGAAGTGAGATCTACGAAGAAAAAGGTAAGATCTGTAAGCTCTATGCCTTGATAAAGGTAAGAGTAGTTAAAAGTTTTAGATCTGAAAACTTTGTTCTCTGCAGAAGTAAGATAAGTGAAATTGTTTTGTTTCTAAAGCATGGATCTAGGTATGTTTGATAGATTCCATCCTAGCTTCAAAACTAGGGCATTAATAGATGAAAGAAAGTTTGATATGAATAGATCTAATAAGTATAGTGATAGATATGTTATGCCTATGCATCGAAAGAATGTTTGGACTAACAAGTGGATGCAACCTCCTAGAAAAAGTTTTTTGTAGGTTAGCCACCATGATCCTGGTGTGCAGTATAGAAGGAGTTGGGGAAAATCTAAACAGATGAGAGGATTAACCCTCTCTTATAGTTGCAGACGACCGAGACATCTTGCTAAATAATTCCCTGGGAGAAGACCTAGTTGCCTCTATTGTAAGGCTATGGACCATGAAGTATTGTATTGCCCTAGAATGATTGCTAGGCTTGAGAAGTTGAATATGGAAAAAGCAAACCCTGAGGGAGATCAAGAGACAAAGATTATAGCAGAAACCCAGAAGGAATCAGAAAATTTATTGCTATAGATGAGAGATACCTTGAATGACCATCGACATGTTAGGCTATCAGAGATCTTCAAAGAAAAGGAGAAAATTGAAGAAAGAATAGGGGACTTTGACATTGACTGTACTCTTGATGAAGAAGCGCAAGTCAAAATTATTCCAGAAAGAACTTGGGAAGCTATAGGAAATCCTGCCATGATCCCTTCCCTAGGAGGAATAAGTTTCTTCCGAGGAAATCTAGTAAATCTATGTGGAAGGCTCACCCGGATACCTATGACTGTCAATGGAACTTCGACAAAGGAAGACTTTGAGATCATTAAATTTGTTGAAGATAGCACCCTGTTTACCATGCTCATAGGAAAACCCTGGATTGATAGAGAACAGGCCAGACGAAGAGAAGAAGAGAAAGTGTTGGAATAAAAGAAGCAAGAGTTAAAAGACTTTATGACTAGAAGGATCGCGCACTTGATTGAAGAATAGAAAAGAAGATCGTAGATATTTAATATCAGTACCTATAATATCGAAGCTAAGAGAACACTTGAGGATCTGTAGAAGATCAAGTTACCTATTTTTAATACAGAAGAAGTATTATCAAGGAATCCTAAGAAAATTTTTCCACAACGCGAAGTAACTAAGACCACAGAAGATAAACATCAAAATGGTAAAATCCTTACTGAGACGAAACTCACTGGGAAGAAGGCTAGAAAGTTAAGAAAGAAAAGGGATAATACTGTAAGGTTACAAGTGGTTCTAGAGGACACTTCACAGCAAGAAGAATTGCAAAATGGGAGCTTCATCGAGATATCAGAACAATGACATAGAGTACTTCACCATGACAAAGCAATATATCCATTGGAACCGATATACCCGTTCGACTACCACTCCGAATGGATCTAAAAACAGTTATGGGTTACCACTAGACCATTGGATAGTACCAGAATGGATAGAACAGAGTTAATGAAGGCCCCATGTCCATTGCAAGTAGACAGTTGTTGAGATTGCCTACTTAACCTAACATGCCACGCACCGAGAATACTTTTTGCTAACTGAGAATTTGAGCACGAACCCTGAGATTTACTTGCTCTGATATCATTGCCTTACTATTCACTGTTGTCTCTGAATTCCTTTTTCACTCGAGCCAACTGACCCAAGTTTGTATGTCGAATGAGATCAACGCTACTAAGAAAATTGTTGAAGAATTTCTAATTTATTTAATGGCTGAGAGAGTCATGTTAGAACACAGAATGTCTATAGGTGTACAGCCATCATCCTTGAGCGTACTGCCAATTTCCCCTTCCACTGCTCGAGCAGGACCATCCCGACTGCCTTCAGAAAGATGATCTAAGCTCCGAAATGACTTCACCACTGTGAATATGATCCCGAACATCTTGCCTAAATATATCCCACCACTAAGTGGACCAGTGAATCGAGACTCTGTACCTAGAGACTTCAACTATGTTGTAGTCACTGCGTACCTCCCGAAAGGGGTGCGCACAATTCATGCTGACCAGGAGAAGCTCACCTCGCTGAAATTTAGTGATTTTAACCTTAGATATTGCAAGGTATAAAATATGCCATCCCCTCATAATTATTTGAATATTACAAAAGGAAAGAACCCCAATATTGTACCATAACAATGGACCCATAACCTTACGCAGTCAACCCTCCTCAACATAATGAAGATTCCACATTTCGGGAGGCATCAGGAAGTAAATGCATGTGTTTGAATGTTGTTGTCCTGCTACCACGGAGGATAGCTATGGTTGGATTGGCACATCACCGTGGATCTGATTCTGATCAATCAGATCACTGGGCTAAGCATGCAGGACCTTGACCCGCAGGAATTTTACCCTGGAAAGACCGCAGATCGTGCTCTCACTCAACGAATAAATGACACATATGACGATCTGGAGAAAGGCACGTGAGGTTTCTAGCTGATCACAGGCAAGTTATTCAAAAACATAGACCTACACAGGTGATCAGATTTGTAGTTGACCTCACAGGGAAGTGCACGGAAGGTATACAAATGAACTGGGTGAAATACCTCATAAATCAGCTAGAGCTTGACTGTAGACAAGCGCAGGACCAAGGGTATGAGTTCCACTTTAGTTGGTTTCTCATACTCATCACCTTCATTGTGTGGGAACTTCCCGAGGGAGCCACATTTCCATAGATTGAACTCTTCGAACCCATGGCTGCGAATTTTTGTACGCTGTGGTACTCCAGCGACATGAACAAATAGTGGCACTCCAATGTCGTCTTCCATGAGTACTACATTCAGTTAAGGAATGCCATTCAGTCTACACCATGCATTACACCCAACACTCTTCATAAGTTTCAAAATTTGATGAAATTCAACGCAGATCGTCACTTCACCTACATCACAGTGCATGCAAACGAGCACAAACAACAACTCCAGTCATATTACAAGCTGACAGAAGATGACCTGGAGGAGATTACCAAGGAATGGTCGGAAGACCTCCTTATTGCAACAGACCCCACAGAGATGTCCGACGTAGATAGCCCTAAAGCTATGTCAGATACACCAGGACCATGCAAGACTAAGAAGGATGTGGAAGTTCAAGATATCCACAACACATCCACAAAGACTACTTCACTCTCACCTACGAAGGGAGGTGATGATGAAGAACTAGGGGGCACATAAGTTGAATAGAGAAAAGGAGAGGTTACCTCGCCTAGGGACGAGGAAGATCCCTCCAATAAAAGGAAGATTACCCCACCGAGGCCCTCATCCAGAAAGAAAACTAAGGCCACCCAGACGACGCTTAAGACTATGCTTACCCCAGATGATTTTGACTTCTTAATTTCTATGTTGAATGATGTCTCATTAGAGCTTGTGGAAAATCAAGAAGCAAAGTAGGAGGAACTATTCCACAGGATCATGGGTGAATTCAAAGAAGCACAACAGGCACTTCAGTCCAACCAAGCAGCTTCTACAACACCGTTAACAATGGAAATATTAGGAACAAGCGATAAGCCCACACAGTTACGCCAGATTACTGAGAAAGTCGAAGCTCGCCTTCAACGAGCTCAAAAAGACATAGAAAAAGCCACCCAGGCTTTGGTGCAAGCACAGAGCACACATGAAGAGCAATGGAGAAAGGCAGAATAGGAGCAACTTAACTTACAAGCGAAATGGGAGGAAGAAAAAGTGCAGTTACAACAGAGCAAGGACCAGTTACTAGCAGAGCAACTTGAAACACAAGAAAGAGTTCACAAGGCACTGCGCTCTGTGACAATCATAAAAGTGAAGATGGAAGATCATCTTCCACAACAGGTGACCCAACTAGAAGAAGTAATCCAGTAACTTCAACAACACATCATGGATCTAGAGCTCTGCACCGTGCCTGAGACACCCCAAGAGATAAGATATCCAAGAGAAGCCACTGCTCGAAGCATAGTCAACTGATTAAAATCTTTGTCTTCGGAATGTAGGAAGATAAGCACCAGAATCTCCCATACCTATGAAACCCTTGCAGAGAATCCAAAATTGCAGACATTGGAGGCACAACTCCATGAAACAAAGGAGCATGCAGATGTTCTACAAGCGCAGCTGAAGTTCGTGACCCCAGTCAAAAGAATGAAGAGGTTCACAGATCAATGCACAACCCAACAACAAGTGTAGACGCTACAAAGTAAAGTAATGGATGTCTCTCAACAACTGCAACCACTCCAAGAGAAGGCATGCCAACTGTTTGTCGAACTTGAAATCCAGGGAGATCAACTCGAATAGGGTGTCATCACTGTAGAATAATGCCTGGAAGGAAAGATCAATGACAAAGTACTCCAAGAATTTACTGAACAAGAGGTTGTCGCACTGCATCAGGTTGAAGCCACTCGAGCCAAGATCAAGGTGTTCGAAGCGTAATTGGTCAGACCTGAGTGACTCAGGATGAGTCACAGGTGAGTGTTGGGGGCCTATTGGCCCTTGACCAGGTTTTGAAGAGTACTTGGTCTTACTCGACCACTTTTGGGACTGTGACATCTTGCCAAAAAAGGAACACAACACAAAGAAGAAAATAAGGAAGAAAGACCTATTTTGGGGTCCATTTTAGGGTTTTGGTTTGATGTAATGGGAAAGGGATGTCGGCCCATGGGTTTACCCACGTTTAGGCCCATTTTGTAATCTATAAATAGGCAATATAAATAGTAAGATAAGAGAGATAGTAATGTAGTACATCTGTGTGATGTATGAAAGAATGATTAGTGCTAGTAATGGGATCTATGTGATTGGATGTATCTTAGAGGGCTTTGTGCATGAGATCAGAGAGATAAGTGCAGTTTGTTATAGTCTGATGTTGAAGAGCAAGGAAGAAGGATCTATCGAGCTGCATAGATATTTTGTCCTATGCAAAGTAAGGGTCGTTAAAGCTCTGTGTTGTAACTACTTGACCAAGATAAGATAAAGAAGACTTTGTGGACATAGCCCCAGGGTGGGGGTGAACCACGGTAACAGTGTGTATAGTGTTTTGTGCTTCACTCTTATGTATGTATCTCTTTCTTGACTAAGTGCTTGATGTGGTTAAGTAGATCTAGTCGTGCTCTGTGTTGTTGATGAATGGATGAACATTAGATCTAATATATGAGATGCTTAGTGCTTGATCTGTTAAATCTAACCTATATTGCTGTGAATAAGTACTGAATCATTCTTATTATAAGTATTCACTATGATGCTCTATGACTTCTGCAAAGGATATTAATGAATGTATGTTAAGGAATAATTGATTCTAAGTGCGTTGTAAGAAATATAATCATAGATCTGTGTCCCAGCTAAGGTTGCAGACACCTGAGTCTTACAACCACCCCTGCCTCTACCTCGAGTGAGACTTCATCTACTTCGTAGGTGTTGCCGAAAGGGCCGGTAGTTAGGGCTTTGTTGGTGCACTCTTGGGCATTGAACCCTGGGTCTGCCCCTGTTCCAACACACTGCACAACCTTATGACTCATGCATAGTAATGGTTCAAGTAGATCTCGCTGCTAGGCTCTGACCAAGAGTCTCTTCAGTAGTCAACTTGGAAATTCTCCCAAAAGGAAAGAAAACACAAACCATGGTGTAAGTCTTCCCATAGTACAAAAATTGTAGTCATTGCTTCAAGGATATCCTCATCCGAATGGAATTCAAAATCTGAGAAATAACACGAACGCAGAGGGTTGACAGTCCCAAAGGGAGAAATAAACTGACCATATTACATATGACGATGGAGATTCTAGCCAGGAATGGAAGAGTCTATCAGCGACGAATCACAAGCACAAGGGCTTGAGGATCTACAAACAACGAGATCAGACTCAAAAGGAAAATTGAGATCACTTGGACCAAGAGGGGGAAGAAAGGGCTCCCATGCCCCCATTGGATAAACCATTGGATCAATTTTTGAGACCATGTCTCAAGAAGGAAAACATGATTTCACAGGTTCCTTCTTAGAAGAAATTGAACATCGAGGATAAAATGCCACATAATTTATCTGTGGTGAGGTAGAGTCTACACAAACACTAGGAACATATAAAGGGGAAACCTGAACTAACACCAAATTAAGATGGTGATTATCAGATGTCATCTGGTCAATAGTGACAATTCTTCCATTGTGAGGGAAATGCATCACCCGAAAGAGCTTAGACACCATAACATTCATAGAATATTTTTGGCACAGGGGCAGACCCAAGGTTCAATGCTTCAACAACGCACCAAAAAAACCCTAACTACCATCCCTTTTGGCAACAACTGCGAAGTAGATGAAGTCTCACCCGAGGTAGAGGTAGGGGGGTTGCAAGACTCATATGTCTACAGCCTAGTTGGGACATAGATTTGTGATTACAACACTTAACAGAGAACTTAGCCAACAATATGCATTAAGTTATGATTCTTATTCACATTGCATATCAACCCTAATTACATATCATCACAAGATCCAACCCTTATAACCTCTTAGCACATATCATAATCTCAAATCTAACATTCATTCACATCATAAAGCACTAAGCATTCAAAGATCTATTTATCATACATCAAGAACAATGCACTAAGAAAATAGATACATAAATAACATGAACAACATATCACAAACACATCGACATAGGATATACGTGATTCACCCCAGTGTGGGGCTACGTCCACCAACTTCTTCTTCTTCTTTATTAGTCTTCAATATTCTTCCATCCCTCTTCTCCTGTGCACAAATCCACAGAGCCAACTCCACAAAGGACAAGAGATCTGCGCACACCTCGCCAGATCCTCCTTCCTTGAATTAGGTCAGGGCATAAAGCCTTACACACTCTATCCACAAAGTCTCTTACAATCACTTGCACTTAGCTCTACAAGTCTTAACATACTCTAGTCATGCACTAAGCCCATGACCTCAAAAAATGACCTCTACTTACATCGCCTAGCTACTTATTTATACATTACAAAAAGGGCATAGACATGGGTAAACCCATGGGTCGACATCCCATACCCATTACATAAACCCTAAAAGCCCAAAAAAACTGCAGAATGGGTCAGATCCCACGATATCCACTTTGCCTAGGTGCTCTATCTTCGACCAGCCTGTCGAAGTCCCAAAAATGGTCACACACCACCAACGTTTCCTCAAAACTTGGTCGAGGGCCAACAGGCCCCCAACACTCGACTGTGACTCATCCCGAGTCACTCTGATCTAGGAAACCCTACTTCGAAGGCCTCGATCTTATCTCGAGTTGCCTCTACTTGATGCTTCGCTAGAGCCTCCTGCTCGGTGAACTCCTAAATTACTTGCTCGATGACAGGACCTTCCAGGCGTTGTGCCACAGTCGTCACTACTTCTTCCAGTTGTGAGCCTTGTCCTTCGATCTCTTCAAAAAGTGTGTAGTCTTCATCCTGCACTGGTTGGAGTCTCTGTGTCACCTCCATAAATTTTCTCTAGATGGTAGTGACCTGCTGCTAGACCTTGCGCTGCTCTTGTGGCCTCTTTATATTCTCAACTGCAGTCAACAATTTCATTTGTACTTGCACTATAGATGCCTACGATTTCTCCTCCTGGATTTGTGCTTCTAATCACCTTAGCTCTAGATATTCTGTGAGGTGCTCATAGGTCTGAACACTTTGGTCACTTAGTTTCTTACATTCTGAATCCAACACCCTAATTATTTCTACTGCGCTCCTCGCATTTTCTTCCCTCTTATCTCTCACTTCTTGCGAAGTGCTCAGCACTTCTTGGATTTATAGCTCTACTACTCTTTTTTGAAGTTGTTGAATGACCTCAGTGAGCTTCCCCACTTGGCTCTCGACTGTCTCTTCTTCCATCCATGTCAATCTCGACACAGAGTGAAGTGATCTAGTTATTTCATCCCTGACCACAGTCTGCTCTGCAAACAACTGGGATTTTTCTTTCTACATCTTCTCTTTGTCCCCTTCGAACTTCACCCTAAGTTCATCTTTCTCTTGCTGCACAACCCGAAGTTTCTCTAAGGCCTCCTCCTTTCTTTCTTCAAGGCCTTTGTGGCCTTCTCCTTTTCTTCTTGGACTCAACAAAGTTGAGTCTCTGTTGGATATGCTAATCTGTGTAATTGGGTGGGCTCATCCCCCAATTCTACACTCTTTGTTGAAGATGGCATAGTGGAAACTACGTGGCTCGACTGGATAGCTTGTTGGATGTCTTTCTGTTCTTTCTTGATTTTGTCATACAGTGTTTCTTGCTTCGCTTCATGTCTCTGCAACATATCCTTTGAGGTGTCTTCTACAACTGTGATGATGATTTGTATATCATCCACTGTGAGCACATTCTACAACTGAGTCTTATTCGCTTGGGTTTTCTTCCATGCTGAGGGTTTATGCAGAGAAACCTTCCTTTTCTTTGACGTGTCGGCCTCTTTAAGGGGATCCTTTGGTGGTGTCACTTCACCCTTTTCTTGGTTTTCTTCTTCCCCTTCCTCCTCTTGGTTTAATTCATCACCTCCTCCTCCTGTAGGTGAGTCGGGCACAGTTTTCTCCGATGCGTTGTCCTTATCCTCACTGTCAATTTCCTACACTTTCTCCTTTTTCTTCTTTTTCTTTGCATTGCTCTATCTAGGGCTAGGGGACTATCTTGGTATTCTTCCGAGATGTCTTCGTCAAGTACCTATGTGGTGTGAGAATCGCATGGTTATTTCGGTATCCAAGGTTGAAACCACTGATCTTGAGAGCTGGGATCACTCCCAACTAAGGTTTGACTGTGTGTATCTCCTTCAGGAGGTACACAGTGATGAGAGTGTACTCAAAATCACATGGGACGCTATCACGACTAACCACACCAGCCAAAGGAGTGATGTAGTCGGGCAAGACCGATGGGATCTGCTTCATGTTCGCCAGATCGTCGTGGTGCTTAGCTCTTTTCTCAGTCGCGGTTCGGCTAGACCGACATGCAGTTGAAGGGGGTGCCTGAAATCCTCCCTTCGACGATGTATGTATGCCTATAGACATGACTTTCTCAGCCATAAGGTCTATTAATATCTCCTCCACAGACTTCTCTACTACGCTACGTTCGCCCGACATGCACAGTCGTGATCAAATAACTCGGGTAGACCAACAAATAGACAAGGAAATCAAACAGATGGCGAGCTCTAGACAACACAACACAGTATGTGATCAATTCTCTGTTAGTTCAGATATCTCGGTTTGCAAAAAGTGGTCACGATGAAGCATTCAACGGATTAAATAAGCAACGTCGTAACATATTCCTTCAACAAGTCGAAATACCTTAATCAAGACGAATCCATCCATTATGGTATGGTCTCAATGGTCCAAGGGAGATATTTTCAGCAATACTTGCATTTCTAACCATTCTGAAGCATCATTCTAACGGTCGGGATGCTTCCAATGGTCATATATCTTCGTCATGGCAAAGTGCCATTCTTCTCAGTTCTGTTATTCCGGCAAGGTTCAAGTTATGCAAGCCTGCTTTCTATGAAGTCTTCTCTGGAACTTCCTGCAGTTTTTCTAACTTTTCTTTCTTCTTACTGAGCTTTCCTTCATTCTTTCCTTTGATCTGAGTAGTAACTTAGCTTCTTTCCTTTCTTTCATTCTTTCCATTCTTATTCTTAGCTTCTCTTAGAGTAGTAACTTCGTACTGTTGACGGTCTTTCAAAGGGTTCGAGGGTAATACTTATTCTCTTACTACTTTTGGGGTAGGTGCTCTTATCTCCTACATGGAAAGGTTTTTCAAGTCATCCTGCGTTCTTTCAACTTTAATGGCTAAGGCTCTAGCCCTCAGTTGCTTCGACTTGTCCTCTTGTTCTTGTATTAGTCGCTCCATTTTTTTGGCTATGAAGTCCCTTAATTCTTTCTTTTTTTGTTATGTGGCTTCCTGTTCTGCTTTTCTTCAGATCTGATCTTTCTCAATCTAGGTCTTTCCTAACAAAAGTGCAAAAGGGGCATTGTTCTGAACAAACTTAATGACTTCAAATTCTTCTTCGGTCGATGTTCCATGGGAAATCATAGGTATATTAGTAACTCTTCCACATAGGGTTATCATATTTCCTTTAAAAAATCCTATACTTCCCAATGAAGCAATCATAGAAAGCCTTCCCAAAATTTCCCAAGTACTTTATGGCATAACATTCACGTGTCTTTCCTCATCTAATACACATTCTATGTCGAAGTCTCCTATTCTTGTTTCTATACACTGCTTCTCTTTTAATATCTCTGCTAAACTAATGTCTTTGTGGTCATTCAATGTTTCTTTCATCTATAATAACATAGTCTTTTATTCTTTCCGGTTCTTTAACATATCCTTAGTTTCTTGACCTTATTCATAGTTTTCTTGTTTCATGTTCATCTTTTCAACTTTGGCAATCATTCTAGGGAAATCCAAAAGCTCATGATCAACAGATTTACAACAAAGACAAATAGGACCTATACCAGGGAATTCCTTAGCAATATGTCTCGATCTTCTACATTTATAACACAATGTCAATCTTCTCTTTCTTTTAAATGATCCCCAACCCTTCCTGTACTATGCACTGGGATCATAGTGATGGACCCATAATCTACAAAAATTCTTTCTAGGTTCCTGCATCCACTTATTAGTCCAAAAATTATTTCTATGCATATGAATAACATATTTTTCACAATCTCTATCAAATTTATTCAAATCCATTCTTTCTTCTAACCGTGCCCTAGTTTTCAGACTAGGACAAAATCTATCAAACATACCTATATTCATACTTTTGAAGCAAAACATTTCCACTTATCTTACCTTTAGTAGAGAAAAAATCTTTAAGATCTTACCTCTTTTATTTAGACTGGCTTTCCTTCTTATCACAGAGCTTCACAAGATGATTATAATACTGTACACTACAACAACAGATCTACACACAGAGATTTCTATTTTCTTCAGTTCCCAACAATCATAGTTTCAGGTCCCAACAATAGAACCATTTGTTGGCACAAGAGAAAACCCAAGGCTCAACACTTCAACAATGCACTATCAAAACCCTAACTACCAGCCCTTTCAGCAACACCTACGAAGTAGATGAAGTCTCACCCGAGGTAGAGGTAGGGGGGTTGCAGGCCTCTAGTGTCTACAACCTAGCTAGGACACAGATTTGTGATTACAACACTTAACATAGCACTTATCCAACAGTATACATTAAGTTATGATTATTATTTAGATCACAGATTAACCCTAATTATAGATCAACACAAGATCCAACCCTTACAACCTATTAGCACATAGAATAAGATCAGATCTAACATTCATTCACATCATAAAGAACTAAGAATTCATAGATCTATCTCTCATACATCAAGAAAAGTTCACTAAGAAAATAGATACATAAATAACATGAATAACATAGCACAAATCACATCGACACGGGATATACGTTGTTCACCCCAGTGTGGGGCTACGTCCACCAACTTCTTCTTCTTTATTAGTCTTCAAGCTTCTTACATCCCTCTACTCCTATGCACAAATACACAGAGACAACTCTACAAAGGACAGGAGATCTACGTGCACCTCGCCAGATCCTCCTTCCCTGAATTAGGTTAGGGCACAAAGCCTTACACATTCTATCCACAAAGTCTCTTACAATCACTTGCACTTAGCTCTGCAAGTCTTAACATACTCTAGTCATGCACTAAGCCCATGACCTCAAAAACCAATCTCTACTTACATCGCCTAGCTACTTAATTATACATTACAAAACGTTCCTAGACATGGGTAAACACATGGGCTGACATCCCATACCTCTTACATAAACCCTAAAAGCCCAAAATTCTCGCAAAATGGGCGAGATCCCGCGATCCCCACTTCACCTGGGTGCTCCATCTTCGACCAGCCTATTGAAGTCCCAAAAATGGTCACACAGGACCAATGTTTCCTCAAAACTTGGTCGAGGGCCAACACATATACATAATCATGCTCCATAAACATATTGAAATCTAATGGGCCTTGCACCACTATAACATAGATAAGGATAGTATTCCCACCTAACGAGATGGCATTGGCATTGTAAATATTAACTCTACTACATAATCATGACTGATATAGGGATACTAAGGCTGCATACAGTTCAAACATGTTGATATTATGGTGACTGGAATGACATTGATAGTTGTGAAGAACATTATGACATATCTATTTTGACAGAGCCATTGATGAGGTAGTATGATGACAAAGCAGATGGATGACATTGACATACAAGAAATGTGCATTAAGAATTGTAATGAGAAGATCATGCCTTGGGATCTTCAAACTTACTTGCTAGCTACTGGGGATTTTTCTCAAGTTGATTAAAAAATTCAATATGCACTCTACCATAATGAAATTGATTTGGGTATTATAGCCAAATGCCTTGTGCAACAACTAATCTCTAATTTAGAGCTTCAACTTGGCTTCAAGTGACTAGTTGTGATCATCATTGTTGGTGTTAATGGAGGACGAAAGATGACATCTTTAGGAACTTGCTTACAGATTTAAAAATGAGGGAATAAATGCCCTAATGGTAGTAGGTGATAAATTTCGAGCAGCATCCAGTGATCAACTAGAAGTATGGGAAAAAAGGACCAATTCAAAGATTGTCATAGGTGAAGGAGAAAAAGTTAAGCCAACCTCAGTTTTGTCTAAGGTTGTATGCACAGAAAAGGATGAAAACTTTGATGTGGTACTCTGTGATACCTTTGGTCGTCTTCACACTGATTATTCTCTCATGGAAGAGATGATTGCATGCAAGCGTTCTATTTCAAAAGTGTTTCTAAGTGAAATTGATGTTGTAGATGTTATAGGATTTATCACACGTTTTTGAAGGATCCTAAGGAAATCCATTCTATCAATAAACAAGTTTAGGGAGAGAGAGAAAGCCAAGCAACCTAACAAAGTTTGATCTAGAAAGAAATTGGACATGCGAATGAGAGGAAAAAGTGTTGAAACAATTCCCTAGATATGGGAAGGTGGAATTATTTCACAGGGAAGAGAGGTCAGGGGAGCTTAAAAATGCAGACAAGAAGACTCAACAATTGTCTGATCATGTGATCGACAGTGCTAATTAAACCAATCGTTGGGATATTTCCCACATGCTTAGTGTGCGAAAAAACATATAGTGGTTTATAACCATATCTCTCTCCATAGAATATTGAAACATAGTGCAAGGGTATGGTGGGGGCTATGGGTTCTTGGACTTCACACGAAGATCACTAGACCAGAGCCCAGGATGCCCTGTCAGGTCCCCTACCTTTTGGTCAAAGCAACTAAGACCATTGAATAAATATTTTTTATATAACTGTGTGGTGCATCGGTCATATGGGTGACCATGGGCTTAAGGGTCATTTTGGTGGGTGGAAACAAACAATGAAACCACCAAACTGGTCGAATAAAATTGGCACAACTCCAAGTCTGGAGGATCGCCAAATTGTTAGAATATTTATCGGAATGATAAGCCTGGAGGATCTCCATGTTTAGTGAAACCATGGACATGTAGAATAGGATCCACTAACTACAAAGGAAGTTAAAACTAAAGTGAATGAAGATGAAGAACCACCTTTAAATGAAGACGAAAACGATGAATTTGATGATATTGAACAAGGAGGAGATGAATTGAATACAAATAATTTATTTCTTTCTCAGTTTGAGAAGGTTACAAGAACCAAAAGAACATTTAAATGTACACTAAAGGATGGCATACTGCATTTGAGCAACAAATACTTTCTTTTTTCCAAGGAAACTTGTGATTTCAAGTTTTAAGGTTTCTGCAAGCATGGAAGTGTAGGAAGTGTTCACAGTGTACATGAATATGTTATTGTGGGTTGATAAAAATGATTTCTATCTGTGTCATTTGGGTTTACAATTCTTTGAGAAACCCCACAGTAACACAAAAAACAATAAGTTGCACGAAAACAAAAAAGGGACACAGTTAGATTGAATCTCAGTTAAATAATTTATGCATTAAAAGATGGAACTAAATTGAAGAAGAATGATAATTGTGTTATGTTGATTAAAAATTGACTAATAATTGTGTTAGCAATAATCAATGGTCATTTAGATGAAGAGGTGTGATGGTTGTGAAGATTTTTGTTGAAAATTTTAAAGACTTATAAATATAACTGAGATGTAAATGATATGTGTGACTGTTGTAGAGACATTGAAGATAAATATATAGAAATATACATGGAAGGAGTTATGATGTCCAGTGTTTGATATAGAATACCTTTATTGGAATGCAGAAGATACATCGAAGATCATAATACATAAGTAGAGAGAGGAGCAGTCAAGACATGAGACAAATGTTTTCCAGATTCATAAATTAAGGGTGGTTGGGAGGTGCAATGGTAGGTTGGAGCCTGTAGGGGAGTAGGTTCTTCCTTGTTAGATGTAGATGACTAAATAGGGGGATATAATATCCTACCAGTTGGTGCTGGTGAACAAGGGTGTGTGAAAAACATCTTCCTTCTATGTAACATGTAAAACATAATTTTGTAGTTAATAGAAAATTTTTTGTGGTTTTCCCAATTGGGTTCCGCGATTAAATATTGTGTTAATTTTTTTTTGCATTAACAAAATAAAAAATTGATCATATTATTATTTCACTAATTCACCCCCCCCCCCTCTCTTAGTGAGAGGATCTGATCCTTCATCACAATGTTGGATTTCATCACCAACTACTGGTTTCATTGTGGGGAGGTTTGTTTGATTGTTTTCTTCTCATATTTGTAGCGTGTGTTTTTTGTTTTCCTTAGTGGACCTTAGGTCGAGTCAGTGTCAATGGAATCAACTCCTGGGAGTAGGAATGGAGGAACCACTTTTCCCGGGGAACCTTTCACCTTTCCTTCTTTTGGAAACATTGGTCCTCCCTGCATTGCCACATTGAGTCTTCCGGGGCTCACTATTGGACTACCAATTTGGTTGTTCCCCACTCCAGTGATCTTGAATATTCCAAGTGATTTGAATGTGCCTAGCGCTTCAGATGTAATAACACCACCCACACATCAACCTCATGTCAACCTTTCTCCTTCTTCACCCGTCAGGTCTCCTTCCTTTTCTCCTTCTTCTCCTAGTGAAAGATATAAAGAGAGTAGTCAGGTTGATAAGAAGAAGAAGAAATAGAAAGAGAAGAAGAAGAAGTACCATAAAGGGATCAAACCTCAAACCACATCAGATAATGTTGGATCCAAGAAACCAACTATGGTTAATCATACTGGGAGTGTCGATAAAGTCAACAATATTAAAATGAAGAATCCTAAACCCAAATTCCCTTGTAGTCTTTGTAAGGGTGACCACTTTCTGAGGGATATCCCTGGTCTCCCCAAGGTATTAGAAATGTGTTCTTCCACATCATTGTCCCCTGTAGGACATGTTGGTGACACCCAGTCATGTAGTGACATTAAGGTTGGTAAGAAGAAGAGAACTGTAAAATTTCCTTGCTTGTTATGTGAAAATGATCATTACTCTCACTATTTCCCTCATATGGATGAGGCTTCTTATATTTTGGAAAAGATTGAACTTCCAATTGGTTATCATAATATTTTTCCCAACCATCATTGGTTGATGGACTGGTCAATATAGTTCCATCATCGATCAGTCTGGTTGATCAAGTGGTCATTCTAGTTTCATCCTTGGTTGAAGCAAAAACCCAAGTGAATGATCCAGTTACATCATCGATCAACCCTACTCTTCACCTAAAATCTAAAACCCAAGTTATTGATCCAACTCTGTCATCGTTCAGTCCCACTCTTCATATAATGAGTACCAAAGTGGTTGATCTGGTTTCATCATCGGTCGATCCCACTCCTCCCTTGAGGAGTTCCCAAGTGGTATATTTGTTTTTGTCATCAGTTGATCCCAATCCTCCCTTGAGGAGTGCCAAAGTGGTCGATTTGGTTCCGCCATCGGTCGATCCCACTCCTCCCTTGAGGAGTGCCAAAGTGGTCTATATGGTTCTGCAATCGGTCGATCCCACTCTTCATCTAAATAGTACCAAAGTGGTTGATCTGGTTCCATCATTGGTCGATCCCGTTAGCACCATAAGTCACCTCTAGATTACGGTAGAGGTAAGACTAGTACCCATCAGGTTATATGTCATGGTTAATGGATTTAAAGAGGTCAAAAGGGGAAGACTCAAGAGAATATCATTTTAACTCGGAAAACTAGGGCAATATGCACAAGAAAATGAGGTATTGATCAACTTCAACCAGTAAGTTGTAGTAAGGGTGAGTAGGAGGAAGAAATTGAGGTGAAGATGTAAAGGTCTACTCTGGACATCAGGTCTTCCACCAACCTAAGGAGGAAAAAATCTTAAAACAAGATCCTCTTGAATTCAAAGTTTAAGGAAAATCAAAATGCTATAACTGCACTGCAATCAAACATCCATTACAACACAGTCACCACAATCCATGTGAATCCTTCAATCATAAACATTCAGTATGAGACGCAAATAAGATGGAAATAGAATTTGACTTTCAGTAAACAAGAAATCTCAAATCAAGTTACATAACCAGAGAACCAGAGATTCATTAAAACATTACAATACGGGAGCTTAGGTCAACCATCGACCATAACAAAATATCAAAACTACATACATATACTCAAACATTCTCCCAGTAGAGGCGTTCTCAAGCTTCTTCTCCAATGCCATACGTATGTGTCTTCTCAGTCAGACTGCGCATGCAGTCTCCTCTGCACATGCCTTCCCCTGTCAGATGCAAGCTCTGCTCTGCCAGTCGTCTCTAGATTTCCATTTATGGGGTGAAGTGAGGTTTCGAACACCTCCCCCATTTCCATTAACTGCATTCATTGGGAAGGGGGCGAGGCTTAACGCCCCACAAACTTTCATGCACCGCTAGCGGCCCTTTAAGGTCCCCTGAAAATCTTGAAACTGTGATGGTTTCACTCTGTAACGAACGCGGGCATTTTCGGCCTTTGGCGCATATGTTGTGAATTTTGCACCCTTTACTACATGTGACCTTGAGCCATGATATAGTGCTTATCTCCAAAGGGAACCTCTGCATTTCACCTTTCGGGTGCTTTGATGTGAGCCACTCCTAACTCTCTTGATTCTCGAGCTTCCGAACTAGATCCTAGCAAGCGCTAGCTTCCAATTCCCGTAATAAATTTTTGTCGTTGATCTCTACCAATGAGATCAATGACCTAGATTTAATATTTTCTCGACCTTGATTTGCCTGATTGAATCTCCGTCGTGAAATATAAACTTGTTTGCTTGCTTGATTTGAGTCTAGAACAAACTGCTCTAAACACTGGGCTTTGACGATTCTTATGAAGACCACGAAATTGGATGACCTGTTGCCCTTGAAAACTACATGTGATAACATTTTACTCCATAGAGGATGGGATTCTCCCTACGAGATACCAAGAAAAAGAAGTTCCAGTCACCTTATACATTGAGCTATGGATTCATGCTCAAAAAACATGTTCTCCAGAAAGAGCTTATTTATGTATAGTCCTAGGCTAATGGATTTTTACAAATAGTTAGCTGAAAGAAAACTTCCACCATAACCTCCCAGACTGCTTGGTGACATAACTCTTATTTTCATTGCAAATGATCCACAAAAGGTAAGGGAAGTATGACAGTGGAATGATTTTGGAACACTGACAATACCCCCAAATGATGATAAGATAAATAATTTTGCATGCTCCAATTCATTTGGAAAACATAGTTCCATATATAACCCCATAGGGTCACAAAATTTATAATCAGGAAAGCTTGACTGGTAAGAAATTACCTCTTGTACTTCATTGTTTCTCACCCATCGTTCAATGTTCTCAGAGTATACAGGTGGGTGGAGGACAGATGCAGGTTGGCTAATCCCAAGTGATATTTTCTCACTTATAGTTTCCAGGACAATAATATCCTTTGCATTTCCTTTATAAGAGAAACAAACAAACTCTGCCTTCAACTCTGAAAAAATAGGAAAAAACATAGAGGAACCTTCCCTAGCTTTTTCTTCTAGCTTTTCATCTATCTCATCTTCATAGTCAGGAGAAAAATATTCTACAAAATACACTTTCTCTTCAACATTGGGATATTCAGAAGAGACATGTTGATCTTCATGAACGCTTAAAGAAACAGACATGTCTAATATGATGCCAGACATTTCTATGTTATCTCTATCATAATGAATATCATTCAACACCTTGTGCTCTTCATGGAAAATGCTTTCTTCCACAATAACAACTTCATCACAAAACTGATCTTTGTGATAGGCATAATCTTTATAAAATAAAGAAAACTCATCACAATAGTTTTCATAAAGACACTCAGCTGGAAAATAATCTTTATAAAACGAATTGAAAGTTGCATGAAAACTGGTCAAAGACCTAATTCTTGCAACAGGAAGAGATCAACACCAATCATGAGCAATTCCATGTAATGAATACTTGAAAAGATTAATTTGAATATCTTCATGTAGGATATGAATTCGATGAATAAATTCATCAAAGTCCAGCAAATGCTCAGCTAGTACTTCACACCCTTTTCCTCAGAATCTAGGAAGGCTACTTTTCCATTCATCTCTACTAGGTGGTGGGTTAGGGAAACCATCTATTTTTGAAAAATCACAAAAAGAAAACCTTTGAGCTAAGATCTGGTCCATTTCAAACCAGTGGAGTCGCCATTGGGTTATTTAATCATGAATTCTCTAGGTGAATGATGCATAGCTTGAAAGTGTTTGGTATTTGTTCACCATTAAAAACCATATCTGGTCATTATTGTTCTCCCAGAGAGCTTTTCAACCTCAAACAACAGCAAAAAAAAAAATCAGAAAGATTTCCTGCTCTTAAATAATTCTCTCTGGGTCAGCTGAAATAGTGGAGTCATAATAGTGGAGTCGCCAGGTGAACAGTTGAAATATTCAATGGTTCTTATATCTGATGCACCTTTAGAATCAGAAGATTCTTTGTCGTACTATCCGAAGGAAAAGTTTTCAATTCGTTCCCCGACAATGGAGCCAGAAATGTTAGCACCAAAAGTCACCTCTGGATTGCGGCAGAGGTAAGCACAGTACCCATCAGGTTATATGTCATGATTAATGGATTTAAAGAGGTCAAAGGGGGCAGACTCAAGAGAATATTGTTTTAACTCAGAAAATTGGGGTAGTACACACAAGCAAATGAGGTCTCGATCAACTTCATCCATTAAGTTGTAGTAAGGGTGATTAGGAGGAAGAAATTGAAAATAAGATGTAAATGTCTATTCTGGACATCAAGTCTTCCAGCAACCTAAGGAGGAAAAACTATGAAAACAATATCCTCTTGAATTCGAAGTTTCAGGAAACTGAAAACGCTATAATTGCACTACAATCAAACATCCATTACAACACAGTCACCACAATCCATGCGAATCCTTCAATCATGAACATTCAGTATCAGACGCAAATAAGATGGAAATAGAATATGACTTTCATTAAACAAGAATTCTCAAATCAAGTTACATAACCAGAGAACCAGAGATTCACTAAAACATTATAATACGATAGCTTAGCTCAGCCATCGAACATAACAAAATATCAAAACTACATACATATACTCAAATATTTTCCCAGCAGAGGCGTGCTCAAGCTTTGCATCCAATGCCATACATCTGTGTCTTCTCAGTCATACTGTGCATGCAGTCTCCTCTGCGCATGCCTTCCCCTGTCAAATGCAAGCTCTACTCTGCCAGTCCTTTCTAGCTTTCCATTTATGGGGTGAAATGAGGTTTCAACCACCTCCCCCATTTCCATTAATTTCCTTCATTGGGAAGGGGATGAGGCTTAACACCCCACTGACTATCATGCACCACTAGTGACCCTTTAAGGTCACTCGACAATCTTGAAACTATGATGGTTTCACTCTGTAACGAACGCGGGAATTTTTGGCCTTTGGCGCATACCTTGTGAATTTTGCACCCTTTCCTGCATGTGACATGGTGCTTATCTCCAAAGGGATCCTCGATATTTCACCTTTCGGGTGATTTGATGTGAGCCACTCCCGACTTTCCTGATTCCTGAACTCCCAAACTAGAGCCTAGCAAGTGCTAGCTTCTGATTCCCATAATAAATTTCTTCCTTTGATCTCTCCCAATGAGATCTACGACCCAAATTTAATCTTTTCTCGACCTTGATTTTCCTAATTGAATCTCCATCGTGAAAGATAAACTTGTCTTCTTACTTGATTTGAGTCCAGAACAAACTACTATGAACGCTGCGCTTTGATGTTTCTTGTGCAGACCATGAACTTGGATGACCTACTTCCCTTGAAAACTATATGTGATAATAGATCCCACTCCTTCCTTAGGGATTTCCAAAGTGGTCAATCCGGTTACACCATCGGTCGATCCCACTCCTCCTCTAAAGAGTTCCAAAGTGGTCGATCCATTTCCACCTTTGGTCGATCCTGCTCCTCCCTTGAAAAGTGCAACCAAAGTGGTCGACCTGATTTCACCATGCATCGATCCCACTCCTCATTCAAAGAGTGAGGATGTCGCTCAGGTCCACCTCATTAATATTGATTCACCCAGATAAGGGGGCACTCTGCCCATCTCGATGGCACCCCCTTCAAGAAATCAGATGATTTCTATTGATTGGAATTATTTGATAGAACCTCGTCTTCCCTCTTATATTCATTTCCAAATCACTATGTAGGTTTGTGATAGGAATATTCCTAACATTGTAATAGATGAAGGTGCTTCCGTTAGCATCTTATCCATGAATTCTTGGCAATTTTTTGGTTACCCATAGCTTGTGCTCGTGACTCAGAATTTGTTGACCTTTGACAAACGAGTTAGTCAACCTTTAGGGATCCTTCCTCAGGTTTCAGTTACTTTGGGAGGAAAAATGGTCTACGTCGATGTGATGGTAGTTCATGACCCCTTGGACTTTAACCTACTCCTTGGGCGAGACTATGTCTACATTATGAGAGCTTTTGTGTCTACTCTCTTTCGAGTGATGTGTTTCCATCACAATGGAAACATAGTAATGATCGACCAACTTTCATTTATTGACCCTCATCTGATGGTCAACCATCCACCTTCCCTGTACGGTCCTTACATGTCAGCAATGTTCGCCTCGCTTCAAGTCAATTATGTAATGACCTGCCCCATGCGTTCAACCTCACACAAGAATGAATCTCTCCCTTCTCCTGACTTAGATCTCATAGATGTTGAGTCGATTCTTTAACTAGATCTCATAGATTTTGAGTCGAGTCTTTTGTTAGATGTCATAGAAAAACCTTCATTTCATCCACCCTTATCCCTTTTCTCCATCTAGTATAGAAATTGGTGACAACCTCAAATTCGGTGAATTAAATGAAGCTTGGGGGGGCATGTCTCTAGCCTTTGATTATCATTTTGGAGTTATGTTGCTAGATTTTCAAGCTAGGGGAAAAGTACCAACCATCCATGGGTATCCCTCCCTTTTGAAATTACGTTGGGAATTTACAAGCATAAGTTTAATTTTGTTTAAATCTTGTGTAAAAATGAAACCAATACCAAGATTAGTCTTTGTTCTTTATTATTCTCGTAAATACATGAGAATGTAACCAAGTAAACTTTTATCACTTTTTCGAACTCATAAAGGTTATACAAAAAAAGAAACCCCCTGGAGTCTCCTTTAAGCTCTTTTCAGACTCTCTAAACATGAAAATATTGTTGAGTGATCGTGCTTCCTTTCACACTCATTAAAAGGTTTGAAAGGGTGTCTTTCAAGTGGTAGTTTATCACTTTTTCGGCCTCGCGAGACTAAAATTACGAAAAAGGACAACCATGGAGTCACCTTTAAGTTCTTTTCAGACTCTCTAAACATGAAAAACCACCACGTTTTCCTTCTCTGGACTCGCTAAACAACACATTGAAGGGCCCATATGGGTACGAACTCTTACTTCTTCTATTTCATTAAATAAAGGAAGAGGAACTTACTGAAGGTGAGTTATATCGAGCAAGTGTTATCCTCCTCGAGCTCATTAAATTAAAAAGAGGTACTCATCTATCTGGGTAGGGGAAAAATTGAAGGAAGTGGGTCAATTTTTTTAGAATCCTTTATGATATCTTTTTTCACCCTTGAAGATGGCACCTATTTGCGTCTCATCTTACAGTTGGGTAATCTACTTGTCTCTGAGTCATACTAATTCCATGTGTAACCATACTTTTTCGTTCAGTCGAAGAGTAATATTATTGCCATCACATTACATTATTGGTACTCATTCAGTCAATGCTGCCAAGTCAGTTGTCCTATATCATCATGATAAATGGAAGTTTCACTTCAAACCATCCATCTGTAGTATTTCCAGTTTTCGTTTCCTGTGTCAGTCTATTACACATTATTTTGGTCACCCTGATGATGATTCTACAATCATGTGTTCAAGCTCTCAAAACAATCTTTTACATGATAAAAATGAGTGTGTTCTTCCCCTACAAGGCATGTTTTTAGAATGACGTTGTAGGATGACAGTAGTACACAGTTCATAAATCCTTGTTTTCGAGGTTTCCGTAGGCTGTTATATAGGCAGGGTGAAGTGGCGTTTGAAGCTAAACAAAGGATGATGATTTTCAGTTTTCGTTTCCTGTGTCAGTCTATTACACATTATTTTGGTCACCCTGATGATGATTCTACAATCATGTGTTCAAGCTCTCAAAACAATCTTTTACATGATAAAAATGAGTGTGTTCTTCCCCTACAAGGCATGTTTTTAGAATGACGTTGTAGGATGACAGTAGTACACAGTTCATAAATCCTTGTTTTCGAGGTTTCCGTAGGCTGTTATATAGGCAGGGTGAAGTGGCGTTTGAAGCTAAACAAAGGAAGAAGTTCATGAAGGTTATAGAAGGAGAATATTTTAGAATATGGGGTGGCGTCCATGTGATTGTGATCCTATTGGCTTCTCTAATTTGTTGGGATCATCCTCATCTCTTTAACCACTTCTCCTTCTCCTATATAATGATAAGTTTCTCATGGAAAAGGTTAAGAAAGATTAATCAAAGAATTGATGAAAGAATAGGTTGAATATTGTGTGAAGGATCCTATTGCAACTGATGCTTGAGGTCTCCATTTGTCCATCAAGCCTTTGTGGACCATCTTCATACAAATTCGCAGCAAGTGTATGTGTCTGTTGGAACAAAGAACCACTAAAAGGGAAATTGCAACATCAAGGAAATTTGGTTGTATCTTCCACTTTTACTTAATATAATACAAAGACATTTTTCTTTCCCATAAAATCATCAACATTTTATTACATGACTCCTTGATGAAATGTTTAGGTTTTCATTGAATCTATTATTGTTTCTTTCACTTTTGTTGGTTTGTGTCATTGCAGATCTGATATCACAAGAGCACCAGAGCGAAGCAGGGACAACAAAGATATAAGGAAGTGATATCTAAAGGTATGTCATCCATTCCTTCTTTGGTAGTAAATTCAATGATTGTAACTTAGGGAAAGCATCATGTCCTGTCTTATTTTGTTCTAGATCCAGGTAGATCTAGGGAGATTAGTTTATGTCCACATTCACCGATTTATCCAATAAAAAAATTGTCAACTCCACTGGGGATATGACTTATTTGTGGTTTTTTGTTGGCCATTTTATTTTAGCCTACCTTTCTTCACTTTATTTCAGTCTCTGAGTCTGTGGGAGATCCAACCAGACTCTCTGGATTTGAAAGTTTCCTTAGATTCTTTATCCTCTTTCCAAAATTTCTTTTTTACAAACACTTCCATACTGTACCCATACACAGCCTGCAAAAACTTTTGATTTCCACATGCTAACTATTTGTACCAGTGTGTACTTTCCATGACCTACCCATTGCTAGCCTGCAAAAACCCTTGATTTCTGCATTGTAATATACTGCTAGGTTGTGGCGACGTCTGTAAAAGTTTTTGGTTTGGGTCCTGTCATCTTTTGATGCCCAGTTTTGCTTTAGCCAACTGGGAGGAATTTTTAATGCCAATATTTGATTGATTTCTGAGTTTGAAACTTGTTGTGGATTGGTTTTCAGAGATCGAACACCTTTCTTAGTCATCCCGTTTTACCTCTTGATTTTTATCAACAAGGATATAATATCTGATTTCGCATATGAGTGCTTGATTGATTAAAAGTATTTTCATTGGATTTCAAGTTTTGGATTGATTACATTTTCTGGATTGCTTGATGATTGAAAATCCATTTTTCATTTTCATTTGGTGAAACACTTTCTTGTCATTTTTACTTTTATCTTCATTGAAATTTTGGTTTGGGTGCTTGTTGAGTGTATCAATTTTCTTTGATTACTTGTCCTTTCTTCATTATATCCCTGTGTTGATTTTGGAAAGGAAGACTTAAGGACACTTATTCTCTTAAAGTAATCATACATAAGAAAGTTTTTTTCATTCAAATAATTTTTGTTAAGAAGAGAACATTGAGAAATATCATTGTTTATGGTTGTTTGTAATTGTGTTCATGCAAGAAAAAAAAGTCCATTTCGTAGCTTACATCATTCCGGAAAAACATCTTCTCCCTGTTGTAGATAGAGTTCATTGAACAAAAGATTGCATCATTCATTTATATTTTCATATTATTGGGTTAGGTCTTATACAACATTGGTTTCATTTATGTCTCCCTCTTGCATAAACAACAACCTCTAAAAAAATTGTTAAATCTAAAACTCAATTAGTAACTTTTATTTTATATGGATCTTTTACACCAACATTAGATAGGATAGAGCTTTGGAATAGGCTGTGATACAAACTCTCCAAAGAAAAAAACACACAATAGCACCTTGTGATAGGGAGTGTTCAAATCCATTGGAAACATTTTGTCTTGGGAAGCCCTTCTCACACAAGGGTTAAATCTGAGGTCGCATTGAGATTGGCAGAGTTACTCACCCTGCTTTGTTGGTCTTGATGTAGATATTTCATGTATTATGGGGGTCTCTTGAAGGTATACCCACAATGATGAGTGGAAGCCTCTCAAGTTGATTTCTGGCTATATACCATGCCTTTGTGCGTGGATCTGACTATCGACTGTTTCCCCAGGCATCAATGTTGTTCTTGGTAGCCTTAGTTTCCTATCTTCTTAGGGTCTTACATGAGGTGACTATGGAGGGGAAAGTCTTCATGGTACCTGGAATGGAAATTCACTAGTCTCACTAAGGCTCCTTGGAGGGTATACGCACGATTATGTGTGGGATCTTGCACCAAGGTGTAAGTCCGTTAAGCAGGTCATCAACAAAAATTTTCCACCTGCTCTATCCTCTTCCCTTCTTGTATTGAATTCACGGCGTTGGATTTCATCACCAACTAGTGACTTCGAAATAAGAAGATTTTGTTTTCTTGGTTTGATTCCTATATTTTATTAGCGAGTGTTGTTTGTTTCTATAGTTGGCCATAGATTTTTTTCGTAAAATATTTGGTACAACCAACATTGACCCTCCATGTCGTTCACGTAGGATGTAGGGACTACCCCCAAAAGATGTAGAAGGCTCTCAACCCTTTCCTATTAATTCACCGAAGGGCTCTCCTCAACAGAGAGAGGTCCAGGACAACATACCTTCACAAGCGGAAATAACTGACTCTTTAGACAATTTCCGAATTGTTTCTAATTCTCTAGACGCTTTCCAAATACCTCTTGGATACAAGAGACATATTCTTCAACTGAATTCATCCGAAGAACTTGTTGTTGACACTTCTGGGATACCAACCAGACCTCTTACCAGCCCTGAAAACAAGGATCCCTTTTGTACTACCGACATATTTCAAACCTCGACTACTGTGCGAGACCTTTACAGCTCAGGGTCAAGTGTTGATATACCTATCATCTATGAATTTCCTGAAACGTCTGCTACCTACACGATACCTCTAGATCACTTTGCTAGTACAACTTGATATCTCTTCGTTGGTTCAGACACACAGTCGATTGTTCCTAGCTCGACTATTCCTCTTCAGATGGCCCATTCTATGATGGTCCCACACACTATGACTATTCCCACTGGGAATACAGTGGTTACCCAAGCTCCCATTGGTACACCACTTTCATCTAGACCTATCCTGTCACTTCCTCATGGGTACAATGATTTACATACTTCTATCCCCATTCCTACCCAATTTCCATCCGGAGCTTCTGGAGTTTTTACTCCTCCTAGGTACAATGCTACTTTCGGTTTCATTCCGACACCTTCCCAGGTCCACTCCGAGGGGTCTTATTCGCCTTTTATGGGTGGATTTGGCCCAAGTGGATCCAATCCAATTGGAGGCTCTACTCCATCATTCACTTCTGGTTATTAGATTCCTTTTGGAGGGAAATATAACACTGGGGGGGGAAACCAATTTGGAGGTCACACCCAAATTGGAACACCACCCCCGCTTGGAGGTTATACCCCACCCTATGGACAGAACATACCAAGATCACTAGCCTAGTATTGGAACCTTCTCATCTAGGGAAATCCAAAATCATCTTGGGGGAAACAACCTCAAATTATCTCTTTCATACCCCCTAGTTCAGGCCAGTCATATCTCGGTTCTTCCAATCCCATTTGGGGTTAGAACATTCATTATAGTGTCCCTTTCCAAGGGAACATACCTAATCAGTACAACCCTATGAGATACATGCCTCCACACTCACGTCTGAAACTGTTAGGACCTTCGCCTCACATACAAACTGCTTATGGTCCTACTGGTATATGAACGAGACTCCCTCCCCAAAGTCACCAGTACCCTCACGTGAATATACAGTTACCCTTTTTAGCCACATTGGATCTACCCAAATTGTCTAGAATATTGAATGATCATATCCTGCATTCTCCCCATTGGCTCGTTATACCATCCAAGCTACCATTTGACATTCCAAACTTTGATGGTAAAATGGGACACGATCCAAACAACCATGTTATGACTTTTCACTTTTGGTGTTCGTCCAACTCTTTGATAGATGACTCCATTCAGCTATGACTCTTCCAACAAACTCTTAAGGGTTCGGCTGCAAAGTGGTATATAGAATTACCACAAGGATTATTCACCGAAATTAATACCCTAGTCATGGATTTCCTCACACATTATCAACTACCAATCCGCTATGAAACAGGAACCAATATTTTGAGTTCCTTCAAGAAACATTCGGCAACTCATATTTCTGATCACATCCATGAGTGGAGAAGAAGACGATGTTTGATCAAACTCGACCTTACTGATCAGTTATTGGCAGAATGTTTCACGAAATCATTCATGAATAAAATCTCTCATGACATTTCCATGGGTGGAGTTGTCACAGAAGAACAAGAGATCAGTCGCGCTCAATACCTCGATCTCATTTATTCCCAAACAGACACTCTTTACGACTTGCTCCCTGATTCTCCTCGTCCTTCTACCACCGCTAACTCAACTACCCTTGCTTCTTCTCATGTGGTTGATGGTGTGATTGGCACATTCCATGTTCAACTTCAATCTACTCAATCCTCTCACACCAATCCCAAATCTATTGCTTCTAATGTTCAAAGTGCTCTGACAAGACTTCTGAGGTTAACTATGTTCAATCTACCCCTACAGGAAAAAATAAATCTAAAAAAGGAAAGAGTAAGAATAAGGAGGATAAAAATAATACGCAATATGAGAAAACCAAAATGAAACCTACTGATGATAAGGATAAGAGCAAACCTCGATACCCTTGCCTTATATTTGGTGATGATCACTACACGAAAGATTGTCCGAGATGTGTTGAGGTCAGTAAGTTCCTTCGAGCAACTGCTAAGCCTCGCACACCTGCCATTTTGTCCCAACCTTTCTCTTCTCAGTAGCAGGCCCAATTGGTCATTCATGAACAACCCTCTCCTTCCAATACTTCCTATGTCCTTATGTGTACTGGTGATTCAAAAAAGAATGACGTTACCCTTACTACTCGGGCCAAAGATTACTCTTCCTCAAAGGAGAAAGTTGATGATATACCACCTTCGTTGGTTCAACTGCCTCCCTCGACTTCACCTCCCAATGGTCCTCTTCATCTCAAACGATCGGGTCTCGATACAGTTCTCCGCCCCCCTCCAAAGGGCATTGTTCGAAAGTCTGTCTTTAATCCTCATGCACGTGCTTCTCAAAACTATAGTATTGTAGAATATCTTGCACAAGCACACTCTGCAATATCATCTCTCAAAGTCCTTCAAAGATGTCTCACTCAACAGAAAGCACTATTAAAGGATATTGGTGGAATTGATCCTACGGATACAAATTTGATAATTTTTTACCTGGAAGATCAACTGCCAATGTTACCCTCTCAGCTAGTGTTTCAAATAAAAGTTGTTGTCACAGAAAATAATATCTGTAGAACTGTTATTGACGAAGGTGCCTCGACGTGGATAATTTGTGTTGCCTATTGGAAATCCATTGGCTCTCCTCCCCTCACTGAATCACACAACACACTTAAGACCTTCAATGGCTCTATATTTAAACCCTACGGTGTACTTCCCTCATTTTTTATTACGTGGGAAGGAAAAATGGTCAATGTCGAAGTTGAGGTCTTTTATGCACCTCTCGATTATAACCTCTTACTTGGCCATAGCTAGATTGATTCTATGCATGCAGTTGTGTATACCCTTTTCCATGTCGTACATTTTCCACACCAGGGAAAATTCATTACTGTAGACTAGCTGGCCTTTTTCAACACTAATTCTCATACTAGAAACATACCCTTTATTTCGAAGACACCTCCTGGGTATGAGAATGTCGGTGTGGGTCTACTAAAAGTTTCAAATTTGATGGGTACATTCCCTATCCCACCATCCAATATTCCACCTCATTTGGTCGCCTCGATCAACATTATTTCCACCTTTGTTCATGAAACCCCTGCATCTCAGGACTCGTGGATAGTACCTGGCCTCGATGATTATCTTCACTATGGTGAGAAAATGCCTTTAAGTCTAGTTGAGTTGGCTTATCAAGAAATTTAATTGACAACCCCTTCTACCCCCTCTCTTAGTGATTCATCTCCCGATCCATTTCACTTCATTTTTCCTACTGATGAGATGATTATGTTTTTTATGCCTATGGAAGACACCCCCTATGATGATGGACATCATCGTTCCATTCCCTTCCTGGAACAACACACTTTAGAGAGTTACCAATGGATTTAGACTCTGTCGACCATTGTTGTCATTTCCTCTATTCCTGAGTCAACACACAATGTGCTTTACGAAGGGAACTTGAGTAATATTTCACCCACTATTCCTCTTCACATATCTATTAAACCTGGAGTTGTTGAAAATGTTCACATTGGAGCCACTTGTTCCAATAATGAAGTCTTCACTTATAAATCTATTTTTAAAGAATTATGTGACGTTTTCGCTTGGAGTTACGAAGAGATTTTGGGTATTGACCCTGATATCATTTTACATGAAATTAAGACCTACCTAGACTCTAAACGCATTCGGTAGAGACTTCACCCAGTCCACCCCCATAAATTTGTTTCTATCAAACTCAAAGTTTAAAAACTTCTCAAGGATGGCTTTATCTATCCTGTGGCTTTAACTGATTGGGTATCCAATCTAGTTTCAGTTAATAAAAAACAAGGCATGATCCGTGTATGCGTCAATTATAGGGATATTAATAAATCCTATCCCAAGGACAACTTTCCAACCCCCTTCGTTGACCAAATCGTTGACGATTGTGTCGGGAGTGAAATCTTCTCATTAATTGATGGTTTCTCCGACTATAATCAGATTAACATTTTACCCGCGGATCAACACAAAACTGCTTTCATTTGTCCTTGGGGTACTTTCGCCTATCGGAAACTCCCTTTTAGTTTGAAGAACGCTAGTGTTACTTTTAACCGTGCCATGTCTTATGATTTTCACGAGATTAAGCACATCATACAACTGTATCTCAATGATCTACCAGTCCATTCCATGCACTGCTAAGACCACCCAACCCATCTCCGAGCCATTTTCCTTCATTGTCGTTATTATTGTATACATTTAAACCCACACACATGTGTTTTTTGTGTGGAGTCCGGCTATCTTATGGGTTTTATTGTGTCACTTCATGGAATTAGGGTGGATCCTTTGAAGGTTTAGGCCATCCTTAATATACCTCCTCCTTCTACTTTACGCCAACTCCAAAGTTTGCAAGGGAAGGAAAAATTTTGCATCGATTCATTCCCAACTACGCTGAGTTAACTCTAGGATTTACTCGATTGTTGAAGAAGGGTTAGGAATTCATATGGGACGAGACTACCAACAAAGCCTTCAAAGCTTTGAAACTTTCCTTAACAAAAACACCACTACTTTTCCCACCATATTACAGTCGAGACTATTTCCTCTACCTCGCCACTTCGGACTCTACCATTTCCATGGTTTTAGTCCAAGAGGATGATTCATTGGATAAACATGTAATTTATTATTTGAGTCGGAGTCTCATGACTACCAAGGCCAAATACCTACATGTGGAAAAACTCGTCTTGGCAGTTGTTCAAGTTGTCCAACGTTTTCGTCACTATATCCTATTACGCAAGACCATTGTCATTTTCAATTGCAACCCTATGAATCATATCCTTACATGCCAATTGCTAGGGGGGAAATACTCCAAATGGATCATGATTCTCTAGGAGTTTGACTTAGAGTTTGAACATGCTAAGTCTAAGAAATATTTGGTATTTGTCGAATTTGTTAGGTATGTGTTATATTCTTTGCACGAGTAGTAGTGTCTGAGCACTTGTGTCGGGTGCACAGGGGGGTGCAGGGGGGCGGAGCCCCCCATGCGGGGGTTAGGGGGCAGCGCCCTCAATTTTTTTTTTTCGGGACGACATATTTCCAGGACCACATGATATTAGGTGGTTTTTCGGCACATGGTTTTTTGTCGATGGTTTTCTATTTCCGGTTAAGGAATTAGGGTTTTGGACTAATACAGATCACTGGGATAGGGTTTTGGATGTCGTTGGATCCTATATGTATATTGTATTGTAAACAATGTAACACAATGTATGAATATAATATATGTTGGTTTTCCCGGTTTGGGTTTCCAGGTGAAAAATCTCTATGTAATGTTTGTATTTGCCATTGTATCTTTTCTATTCTTTTCTGAATATCAGTTTGCAGTAGATATTGTACAAGGTTAGAATTTACATTTGGTATCAAAGCTTTATTGGCTTCAGGGGGACGCCTTTGTCGTCAAGGGTTTGTCTTGGGACTGTGATAAGCCTTGTTACAGTGGGAGATCTGCGGTATTGTTTTTTAGGTGAAGAGAAATGGAAAGCAATTCGAAGATGGAGATCAAGAAGTTTAATGGGAAAATATTTGAGTTGTGGAAGATCAAGATGGAAGATCTTTTGGTGGACAGAGATCAATGGATCGCAGTATATCTAGGTACGACACCTACAGGAACTTCTGCAGATGACTGGAAAAAGATGGATCGAAAGGCAAAGAGCACAATTCGGCTGTGTCTCTCCCATTCAATATTACTGAATGTGTCAGAGGAAGCTACAACCAAGAATTTATGGGAAAAGTTGGGGAAGTTGTATCAGTCTAAGTCCCTGGTAAATAAACTATTCCTGAGAAAGAAGTTGTATAACTTAAGGATGAGAGATGGAGACTCGATGGCAGAGCATTTGAACGCCTTCAATACTGTGGTAAGTCAGTTAGTATTTGTTGATATTAAAATTTCAGATGAAGATAAATGTATCAGTTTGTTGTGTTATTTACCAGACTCGTGGGATAGTCTGGTTGTGGCCATAGGTAGTAATACAACTTCTTTGAAGTTTGAAGAAGTGGTCTCGTCCTTGTTGTCGG
>ML795538.1:165036-209186 GCA_009831015.1 Picea engelmannii
TACTTATATGCTGGGACTTGGCTTCACAAGAAGCAAAGAGGATCACTGTGTGTATTCTAAATTAATTGGTGATCATTTGATTTATTTGGTCTTGTATGTAGATGACATGTTGCTGATAGGAAACAACAAGGAGATTATCCAGGGTGTGAAAACTCAAATGTCCTCTAAATTCGACATAAAGGATCTTGGTGCTTCAAATTTCATTTTGGGCATGGAAATTAAAAGAGATCGAAAAAGGAGGAAACTCTGGTTAAATCAGAGAAAATATGTCGAGACAATATTGCAGAGGTTCAATATGAAGGAATGTAAACCGGTTAAGGTTCCTATTCATGTTGGTGTAAAGTTATCTGCAGATCAGTGTCCCAAGACACATGAAGAAGAGGAGGACATGTCTCATGTTCCATATGAAAGTGAAATTGGCAGTTTGATGTATGCAATGGTCTATAATAGACCGGACATTGCACATGCAGTGGGAGTTTTGAGCAGGTATATGTCAAAACCAGGGAAGGAGCATTGGACAGCAGTAAAAAGGGTTTTCAGGTATTTGTGTGGCACTGCTAGCTATGGATTGTGCTACGAAGGAAGACCTGGATTGGGCAGAGTGGTTGATATACATGGCTTTGTGGATGCAGACTGGGCTGGAGATTTGGATCGTAGGAGATCCACAAGAGGGTATGTGTTTAACATGTTTCGAGGAGAAATAAGTTGGATGAGCAAAAGACAGGCTGTAGTGGCACTTTCAACTACAAAATCTGAATACATGGCAGCCACTCATGCAAGTAAGGAAGCAGTACGGTTACAAAGATTGTGTTCAGGTATTGGGTTGGCACAAGAAGCTGTAAGGATAGAGTGTGACAGTCAGAGTGCAATTTTCTTAGCAAAGAACCCTGCTTATCATTCAAAGACAAAGCACATTGATGTTCAATATCACTTTGTAAGAGACATGATTGAAGAAAAGAAAGTATCACTGATGAAGGTGGACACTTTGAAGAATGTTGCAGATTCATTAAAAAAATATGTGAGCACTAAGAAGTTCTCTTGGTGTAGAGGATCCATGGGCATTGTTGCCCTGGATTATTGACTATGTAACCCTATAACCCCCTGTGTGCAAAGAAAAAAACAAGTGGGAGAATGTTAGGTATGTGTTATATTCTTTGCACGAGTAGTAATGTTTGAGCGCTTGCGCCAGGCGCGCAGGGGGGTGCAGCGCCCCCGAAATTTGTTTTTCGGGACGACATATTTCCGGGACCACATGATATTGGGTGGTTTTTTGGCACATGGTTTTTTACCGATGGTTTTCTATTTCCGGTTAAGGAATTAGGGTTTTGGACTAATCCAGGTCATTGGGTTAGGGTTTTGGATGCCGTTGGCTCCTAGATGTATATTTTATTGTAAACAATGTAACACAATGTATGAATATAATATATGTTGGTTTTCCCGGTTTGGGTTTCCAGGTGAAAAATCTCTGTGTAATGTTTGTATTTTCCATTGTATCTTTTTTGTTATTTTCTGAATATCAGTTTGCAGTAGATATTGTACAAGGTTAGAATTTACAGAATTGATATGTGACCTTCCCTCCGCTGAGACAAAAAATGTGGCAGAGGATTCCTTACTTGATGAATCCCTTTTTCTCATTAGTTCTAATGACGCTTGATATGGATATATTATCATTTATCTCTAGACTCAAACTTTCCAGCCTGAACTCTCTAGTACATACCATCATCGTATACGGTATCAAGCCCATCAATACATCATTCTTAGTGACACTCTTTATCATTGTGGTGTTGACTCTATTTCCCGACGATGTCTCACCTTCGATGAGGCTGAGAAAGCTTTGAATGAATGCCACTCTGGAGCATGTGGTGGTCATATGTCTGGGTATGCCACTTCCCAAAATATCTTATGAGCAAGGTACTTATGGCCTTATTTGTTTAATGACTGTATCACTACCATCTATAAGTGTCATGCTTGTCAAACATACAATAACAAGATAATATCTCATCCCACTCCTTTACACCCTGTAGTTTTCGTTGGACCTTTCGCAAAATGGGGCATTGATTTCATGACATGTAATCTTCACTCGGCCAATGTGCATGGATACATCATCGTAGCCATGGATTATTTCACGAAATGGGCTGAGGCAATGCCTACATTTGATAATACCGAAAAAACTACAACCCTATTCATATTCAATCATATCATCGTGTGATTTGGAATCTCGCAAGCTATCGTCACTAATCATGGTATCCATTTTTGAAATTTCATGATGTCCAAGATTACTGAAAAGTTGGGTCTTCGACATGAAAACTCAACCCCCTACTATCCACGGGCCAATGGCCAAGTTGAAGCGATAAACAAAGTTCTTATCACTATGCTTTGAAGGATAATAGGAATTCACAAGACAAGTTGGCACACGATGTTGTTTTCAACATTATGGGCCTATCGTACATCCATGAATTCTGCCACGAGATTTACACCTTTTCAGTTGGTGTATGGTATCGAAGTTGTCTTGTCAATTGAATGTGAGATACCATCATTGAAGCTAGTCATTGAAATTCTCTCAAACACCTCTACTAAGGAAGAACGTCTATTGTATCTGATGCAATTAGATGAAACCCATCGTGATGCCACCCTAGTTATTGAAACCCAAAAGAAACGCGTAAAAGCCCAATACGACAAGCATGTCAAGCTGCATGTTTTCTCCGAAGGTGATCTAGTTCTCCTCTATGAACAAGATCATGATTTACTAGGGGCCAAAAAAATTGAGGCTATGTGGCACAACCCTTATATCGTCAAACGAGTGTTGGAGAAGGGTTCCTATGAGTTAATAGATTATGATGGAATTCCTTTGACTGAACCCATAAATGGGCTTTACTTGAAGAAGTACTATGCTTAGGTTATCTTTGCATGAGTGCTTGTAATTTTACCATATCATACTTTTGTGTGATATTTTTGTGTTCTTTTTCATTTTTTGGTTTCGACCCCCAACTGCTTACCTTGCTTTGTCGTTGGTTTTTAGATGTCGGTGTCTTCACTACCCCACATTGGCTTCGCCGATGGTGCTAGTCATAGTACTCAGAACTTAGCATCCGTTGCTTGGTCGATATAGGAACCTATGAACAAGTTAACCAGTCTACATGGTGTTTTCCTCGGTCGTGAAACCAACAATATCGTGGAATATAGTGCAATCATCGAATTGTTGACCGACGCTATTTCACTTGGAATCTGTCACCTAGTTGTACGATTTGATTCATAATTATTGGTACTACAACTAAGTAATGTTTATGCTATCCGAAGTCTTACTTTGTTATGGGTATATCTACAAATTCGCCTCTTGGAACGTTATTTCGATTACATTGAATATCAACATATTCCTAGATGTCTAAATACATTAAAAAAGGCATTAGCTAATTATGTGTTAGAGAAAAATTTGAGACATGTAAATCCAATCACAATTCAGATTAAAACAAAGTAAGCTGGAAGAAGCCTCATGTATATAGATAATGATAAAAGTGTTTTCCGTCCGAAGACCAAAATATCAAAATATGAAGCCCATGGCTTCTACAAAATGGCATCAAGGATGTTTCTCATGGTAGCACACTACTGCTCGTGATACCCTATGAAGTAGTCGACTAAGTGAACTAGATACGCCTACAGTATGACGCTGACAACGTCTCGAAATTTCACCGATGGAGATGTCTGGGATATCTGCATTCAATCCCTCTAAGTTCTACTTGACTATCTCATAGTCTTCAACATCCCATCCTGCTACCACATCTGCTTCCCCTCGTCTCTGAATAGGGGATGTACCTGGAGGTCGGTGTGGCCCTACATCTGCTTGTCAAAAGATTTTGATTAGTCATTGGATTGAAAGCATAAAAAACATCATAAAAACAAAACGTTTTTCTTACCTGCATCTCCCCAATGAAATCCCTTAGGTAGAACCAAGTCCAGGTCGCCTATAAAATCCAACCTGGCATATGCATAATCATCCATAGTCAGGATCTGAGGCCTCAACTAGTCAAATAATGCATTGTTTTATTTGATGATGGGGCTCGCTACATGTCGAGCCATGAGGTCGCACCACCTCTTCATCCTTGGGTCTCGTGGGGCTGGTATGCCCCACTCTACCTGTAAACGTAAATGGGGGGCCCTCTCTAAAAATAAAGACACCAAAATATATCCATACTTGAATTGCTTCAGGTCCCCCTTCTTGCATTTTGTTAGTTGTGTCTTCATGCTGCGAAGGACTCCATCGCTCTAGTTGAACAACCTAGGTTCCATGCACTCCACGACATATTGAAAATAGATTTGGAGGGCCATGTGAGGAGATGCACTCCCCACCATACATGCAATGGTAAAAAGAATGGTCTAGAGGGGTAAATCTCGGACACCCATGATGGAAACTTTTCCCTTGCATCTCTCTACCCCAGGATCATAGTATCAATAAAGATACTCGCTCATTGGTAGACCGCCACCTCTACCTCTTGTCAAAGTCACATGAAACCCATGACGACATAACTCCGTCAAAAAATAGATATATTCGATATCTAAAGATAGTATGTGGGCACCCACATGAAACACCTGCTAGTCCACATCCCACATGTGGACCAGATACTCTAGTATCCTCAATTGGGCCCTCATGCCCTGGATTTTAAAAAATTTCAGTAATCCGCATTGTCAGAGGGAATATAAAGTACCTGGGTCATTCAAACAATCATGGTCATCATCTTCATGCTCCTTCTCCCTCCACTACAACATTTTGATGATCAAATACCTGGATTGGGACAATAAAAGGGAGTTAGCACCCTCATTTGTTGCTTTGGTAATTTCTATTGGCTAAACACATATAAAGATTTTTTGTTTTTCGGTCACTGCAGGCAGAGATTTTACATAGTGTGGGGTTTCCTTAGGTGATCCATAGGGAACCTACAAAAATCATTTATTTTTGCAGGTCCCGATACTAGTCACCTGCGGCGGCCCCATTGCACACCTACCGACCTAAAATTTAACTCAAAAAGCCATTATAAACCGACAAAAAATAAATTTAATCCAATGAAAAGAAAGAGAACAAGAAGATTACCATTTTTACGGAATTCATTCGCTGAATGGTCACCCATGCCTCCCACAATTGACAACCAAAGTCTGAGGTAAAAACATGATTTCTAGGCAAGTTTTGGGCAAAATGCAAATGAAATAGTAAAAAGAGTTTTTACTCCTATTTATTTCACTTTTTACTTTTTCTATTAATATTTTATATTACTTAAATGCATTTTATCCAAAACCTAAAGGTATAATGGTCTCATGAGTATTTCTTTTTCTCGCAGATAGGAGAACTGGGATCCTGAACAATGAAATATGGAGATTTTTCGTGATTTGTTTTTATATTTTTCACCTATACAAGTACTTTTTAGGGTTTTTTTGAAAAACCTCGAGCTCAGTCTTTGTTCATTCTCGTGCTCGAAAATCAATGACAACACAACCGAGTATACTTTTGTCTTCTTTTCATACTCGTCATGGTAACACGAAAAGAGAAACTCATGGAGTGCCCTTTAAGCTCTTTTCATGCTCCGTAAAAATGAAAATATTGTCGAGCAACCTTGTTCTTTTCACACTCATGAAAGTATTTGAAGAAAACATTTGATGATCAGTAGGTTATCACTTTTTCAGTCTCATCGAACTAATTTAAAAAAAAGGAACTGGGAGAGTTCTCTTTAAGTGTTTTTCATACTCTCAAAACATGAAAAAACCCCGAGTTTTCTATCTTTGGACTCGTTAAACAAACATCAAAAGACCCATACGGGATCGAACCACTCCTTTTTAGGGTTCATTAAACATAATCCAAGGGACTTGTCTGAAGGATGAGTTTACATCAACAAGCATATGTTATCCTCCTCAAGATTGCGTAAAAATAAAGAGGTACTTATTAGAAATGGCGGGGGAAAATTTGGGAAATAAATGTGTCTTTGTATTTGTGTTAGTGGCAGTAATAGTCACTCTTGAACATGACACACCCCTTCATCATTTGAATCCGGGTTGGGAAATCCATTTGTCTCTCATATGACTTTATACAAGTTCATATCTTGGGTTGTCTTTGAGTCAATGCTACCAATACCATTGTTATTTCATTTATATGTTCAAGAGAAGTCCAAACAATCCCTCTATTGAGTCGACCATCTGCAATTGTCAATTCCTACCATGTCAGCCTTCCCCGTGTCAGTTTCAAATCATTTTCATACTTTGATTTACCCTAACTCTATTACTTATTTTGTGTCAATGATGGGGGATACGCCAAGGCCCTCCCGTGACGAGTCTTTTCCTATCAACTTCAACTCATCATCCAATAACAAGACTTAGAAATCATTTAGTACCTTAGAGCCTACATGCCTCAATGGCAGGTTTCTTTTCTTTAGACAGTGGATTCACATCATTGATCCCTAATCAGAAGATTCCATCGAGTGTTCGACTTCAACTAATTTATTCACATTCGTTGGATTGTACTAAAGTACCTTGGGAGTCATTGACATCAATGGTGATTTACCTCACACTTATTAATGGTTTTCATCAATGACCAATAATCAAGTGGTTTCTACCATGTTCGAATTCAACACCTGTAATTGCATGGTTAGATTTGTACTTACGGACGACGAGAATGAAGACCCTGGATCACATCATTTTTTGTCTAGGTTGTGATGGAGTATTTACGAATTGTATTAACACATATATCCACTTTGTATGTCTCGTGGCTATGTATGAATTTGAGATTTCTAATACATAGATCCATAGTGTATTCCTGGTGGCTATGTAGAATATTGATGACATGGATCCACAGTGTATAATTGATGGCCATGACTGACATTTATGATTCGAATCACTTGTAGTCTGAGCATGGGAATGCCTACCTCAGAAATGGTATAATATTGTGCAGATGCTTGATTGTTTGCAGTTTCCCGATTGGTTCACTCCTTGTTCCCAACACACACATGCATTTTACAAAGTATTTTGACTGTCACAAGTTCCAGCCTCATACTTTGGGGGGCATTTTGTTACACATTTTTTTGGTCACCTTGATGATGATTCTACAAGCATGTGTTCAGGCTCTCAAAAAAATATTTTACATGATAAAAATAATTGAGTTATTCCCCTACAAGACATGTTTTTAGAATGACGTCACAGGCTGATAGTAGTACATAGTGCAGAAATCCTTGAATTCCACAAGCTTCTCTATACCTGGCTCGTGGGGTTTCCACGGGATGTTATATAGGCAGGGTGCGGTGGCGTTTGAAGCTAAAGAAAGGAAGAAGTTCATGAAGGTTCTAGAAGGAAAATCCTCTAGAATGTGAGGTGGTGTTCCTATGATTGTGATCCTACTGGCTTCTCTGATTTAGTGGGATCATCCTCATCTCTTTAACCACTTCTCCTTCTACTATATAATGATAGGTTTCTCATGGAAAATGTTAAGCAAGATTAAGAAAAAAATTGTTGAAATAATAGGCTGAAGACTATGTGAAGGATCTTGTTGCAACTGATGCTTTAGGTCTCCATTTGTCCATCAAGATTTTGAGGACCATCTTCATACAAATTAAGAGCAAGTGTATGTGTGTGTTGGAACAAAGAGCCACTAAAAGGGAGCTTGTGACATCAAGGCAATTTGGTTGTATCTTGCACTTTTACTTAATATAATACGGTGATATGTTTATTTCCCATAAAATTATCAACATTTTATTACATGACTCCTTGATGACATGTTTAGGTTTTCATTGAATTTATTATTGTTTCTTTCACTTTGGTTGGTTTGTGTCATTGCAGATCTGATCTCATAAGAGCACTGGAGTGAAGCAAGGACAACAAAGATATAAGGAAGTGATATCTAAAGGTATGTCATATGTTGGCACAGGAGAAGACTCAGGGTTCAATGCTACAACAACGCACCAACAAAACCCTAACTACCAACCCTTTTGGCATCACCTACGAAGCAGATGAAGTCTCACCTAAGGTAGAGGCAAGGGTGGTTGCAGGACTCAGGTGTCTACAACCTTAGCTGGGACACAGTTCTGTGATTATAATACTTAATAGAGCACTTAGCACCATTAGTTCATCATTGTTTAATCAATATCTACTCCGTAGAGAAAATATAGCATCGCAACATTCACCCTGATCTAATGTATTTAAGCACTTAGCATATATAAATGGATCAGATATAGCAGATTCAAGCACTAAGCACATTCACCTATATCAGATCTAACATCCAGATTCATCATAAGCCCAAAGCATAAACAGATATATCTATATATATATATATATATATATATATATATATATATATATATATATCAAACACTTAGAAAGTAAAGACATAAACACATCAGAACATCGCACAGAGAAGAATAACATAGTATTTACGTGGTTCACCCCCACCCTAGGGCTATGTCCACCAACTATTCTTTTTTATTAGCTTCAATCAGTCATCTACATGCGTAGAGCCACAAAAACCCTACTTTTCATAGGATAGGAGATCTACGTGCACCTTGCTAGATCCTCCTTCCCCAAGCTAGGTCTATCACAAAGCCTTTCACAGTCTTTTAAAACCACTTGCACTTAGCTCTACAAGTTTCTCACAATATGCATAGAGCATCTACAAACCATACTTGCACTTATCACTTAGCTTATTGGCCCCCTACTTATGTCACCTAGCTACTTATTTATACTTTACAAAATAGGCCTAAACATGGGTAAAGCCATGGGAAGACATCCCATACCCATTACATATTCCCAAATACCAAAAAGGACCTAAAAAGTGGCCAAGATACCGTGATACCTGGTTCATCTTGCGCTCTGTCTTCGACAGGATTTCGAAGTCCCAAAATAGGTCAACATGACCAAGAATCTCCCAAAACTTGGTCAAGGGCCGACAGGCCCCCAACACTCACTTGTGACTCATCCCGAGTCACTCTGGTCTGACTAGTTCTGCTTCAAATGCCTTGAGCTTGGCTCAAGATGCTTCGACTTGTTGTTGTGCTACAACCTCCTGTTTAGCGAACTCTTGGATGACTGCATCATTGGTAGGTCCCTCTAGACGTTTTTCAGCTGTAGTGACAACCTAGTCTAACTCTGTTCCTTAGCCTTCTACCTCTGTAAACAATTGATAGGCCTTGTCTTGTATAGGTTGGAGCCTTTGAGTTACTTCCATAACTCTGATCTGGATAGTATGGATTTGTTGCTGGGAATTCCATTGCTCTTTGGAGTGCTTCATTCTTTCCACAAATGACAGGGACTTCAACTACGCTTGTATCTTTTCAACTTGATACTTCACCTCTTAGAGATGTGACTCCAATACCTTCAGTTTCGGGTTCTCCATGAGATGTTCATAGGTCTGGGCACTATGATCAGTGAGTTTCATACATTCTAGGGTAAGAACCTTTAGCCTTTCAACTACACTCTGGGTGGTTGCTTCTCTTTGGTATCTTACATCTTGTGGGGTCTCAGGTACAATGTGTAGCTCCAAATCTTCTATGCATTGCTGTAGTTGTTGGATGGATTCTACGAGTTGGTTCACCTACTGTGTAACTTGGTCTTCTGCCTTGATTTCTAAGACTATCACAGAGCGAAGTTCTCTATTGACCACTTCGTTTACTTCAAGTTGCTCCATGAGCAACTGTTCCTTTTCTTGTTGTAGCTGTTATTTTTCTTCATCAAACTTCACTTGGAGAGAAAGATTTTCCTGTTCTACAGCACTTCGTTTCTCTACAAGTACTCCTTTTACTTGTGTCAAAGACTGGGTGGCTTGCTTTATTTCTTCTTCTGCTCGTCGAAGGAAAGCTTCGACTATATCGGCTAGGCGGTGGAGTTGAGATGGATCATCTCCCAATTCTGGCTCTCCCAGCACAGTGGGGACTGTGCGACTGGATTGTAGGGACTATTGTACCCCTTGGAGTTCAGTCTCATATCGATCATACATCTCCTATTTCTTTTCTTCTTATTTCTCTGCTATTTTAGTGAAGCATCTTGTAGGGATTCTATGAGGAAGTCGAAGTCATCAGAGGTGAGTAAAGTTTTCATCTTGGTCATGGTGACCTTCAATTTCTTCTGGGAGGAAGGTTTTGGAGGAGAAACTTTCTTCTTCTTTAGGGGATCAACCTCATCTCCTTGCTTTTTTTCGACTTCTTTTTCATCTAACTCTTCCCCGTCACCTCCTTTCTCTGGTGATATGGAAGCAGTCTTCATGGATGCACTATCTAATACTTGGACCTCTTTGGTATTCTTTGTCCTTCTAGGTCTGGGTGTATCTTGAACAGTTTATAGGCTATCAATGTCAGATATATCTGTAGGGTCTACTGGAATAAGGAGGTTTTCCAACCAGTCCTTTGTGATCTCCTCCAAGTCCTCCTCCATCATCTTATACTAGGATTGAAGTTGTTTCTTGTGTTCGTCGGCGTGCGTTGTGATGTAAATAAAATGTTGATTTGTGTTGAACTTCATCAAAGGCCTGAACCAGTGTAGAGTGTTCGGAGTCATGCGAGGCTCACACTATATGTCTATCTTCATCTGATTGTAGTAGGTATGAAAAAAATCATTTGAATGCCATTGTTTATTCATATGGCTTGAATACCATAGTGTACTGAACTTCGAAGCCAACGGTTCAAATGGCTCGATGTTCGAGAAGGTCATACCTTCTGGCATCTCCCAAGCAATAAAGGCTATAAGGATCAAGAGCCAGCTAAAATGAAATTCATATCCTTGATCCTGTGCTTCTCTGCAGTCAAGTTCCAACTAGTTCACCAGGTACCTCGTCCAGTTCATCTGAAGGCCTTTTGCGCACTTTCCTGTGAGGTCGACTACAAAACCAATGACTTGGGTAGGTCGGTTTTTTCGTACTAACTTCCTCGCAATCAACTGATAGGAGAGGCGCACTACACCACACTGGATAGAATCTACCTTGTAGCCTCACCCGCCCTTCTCAACATCACCATAAGTGTCCTTGATCTTCTGTGCTAGAGCGTGATCCATGGCTTTTTCGGGGTAAAAATCTTGTTGATCAAGTCCTTGCATACTCAACCCTATGATCTAATTGATCAATGTCGGATCAACTTTTAAACAACGGTTTAGCCACAAATAGATGCCATGGTAACAAGAAAGCAACATCTTGACACAGGCATTGACTTCTTGACTTCTTTCGAAGTGGGGAATCTTCATGACATTCAGCAGGGTGGACTGGGCGAGGTTCATATTCAATGACTGGGGGATTATCTTTGAATTATTCCCCTTAGTTCTGGTCAGGTACTTATGTGGGGTGAACATGTTATAGACTTTGTGATCTCTGAGTTTGAAGTCACTAAACTTCAACGCTGCAATCTTATCTTGGTCTACTCGAACTACGCGTATCTACTTCGGGAGGTATGTCGTAACCAAGGTGTCTTCAAAATCTCTAGGAACATTGTTTCGATTTATTGCACCGCTCAGAGGTGGAATATAGGTGGGTAATATGGTTGGGATCAATTTGGCATTCGCTAGATCATCCCTGTGCTTGGTTCACTTTTCATCTAATGGTCGGGATGGTTCGGCTCTGCGAGCAGTGGATGGAGAGACTAGAAATCCTCTCGTCGACGATGCTTGTACAACTGTAGACATCGACATGACTCTCTCAGTCATGAGGTTGATTAGAACTTCTTCAACAACTTTCTCTACAACACTCAAATTGTCCAACATACACACTCGAGGTTAACAATCACGGGTTTAGAGGCTAACTTAGACACTGCAATATAATATATAGCAAGAGTGTGATGATCACTGTATAAAAACAACTTAGTCTACAGGCTCAAACTCTTAGTTGGAAAAATTGTTATCGGTGCATGGTGCAACGGGATAAATAGGTAACTCGACAACAGTTCACTTGCAACGGGTCTGAAGCCTTCATTAACTCTGTTCTGTCCATTATGGCATGGTCCCAACAGTCGGATGGTGAGATGTCTGTCCATAAACATCTTTCTACCTGCTCGAAGTGTTGGTCTAACAATTATAATGTCCCCAATGGCTATATTGCTTTGCCATGGCGAACTGTCATGTGTCATTGTTCTGATATACTGGCGAAGCTCCACTTTTGCAAATTTTCCTTCTGTGAGGTTCCTTCTGGAACCTTTTGCAACTTGTCGATCTTATCTCTCTTCTTACTTAGCTTTCTATCCTTCTTCCCAATGATATTCTTCTTGGTATGCCTTTTTCCGTTTTGATTCTTATTTTCTTTTGGCATCGTTACTTCTCATTGTTGAGATTCTTTCCCACAATTCGAGGGTGATCCTTCTTCTTTATCCAGAATAGGCACTTCAATCTTTTGTGGGTCTTCTAGTGTTCTTGCAACTTCGACATCCGGGTCTCTAGTGTTAAATAGCTTCGATCTATTCTTTTGATCTGTTATCACCCCATAAATTATGGGAATCAACTTATGACTTGGATATTATGGATATTATCTATATCTAGTGTTCTTATTGGCAATTGATTTTCATTTTACAAAAAGAAAAAGAAAAGAAAAGAAAAGAGGGCAAAAAGAATTGGAACAAAAAGCCCCATGCAATAATAGTAACTTGGTCATACCTTTCAAGCATGACCAAGTTCTTTTAAATTTTCAATGTTGATAGGTTAGTGAATACATCTGATCAGACCATCTAATCCTGGTCAAATAGCCCCTAGGTTAGAATTAGTGAATACATCTGATCAGACCATCTAATCCTGGTCAGATAGCCCCTAGGAAGAATAATATCTTAACCCAACATCTTAATCTGGGTTAATTGCCTTGTGAAAGTAGGATAGGATGTAGATTAATTGCTTTGCTTGCCTTCCCCAAATAAAACCCACTTGAAGAAAATGCCACATCAAGTCTTTGTTGCCTAATGATAGTTGAAGTGACGACCCCTTGGTGGTGTCTAATACAAAGTTGGGAAAAACCCATAAGAAAGCACTAATCCTAAGTTTTTCCTACACATGACTTTTCCGCTCCTGACATATGTTTCATTCACTTTCTCATGGTCCAGATCACGGCGCCTAGATCAACGGCTCACACAGCATTTCGGACCCCCCCTTGCGTTCTACCTTTAACGGAGGGGTGGGGGGTCCGGAATCGGTGATAATATCCACGTAGATCTGGACGGTCCAGGAGAGAGCGCGTGAATCCACGACCCACATTGGATTCCAGACCCCCCTCCCGTTCTACCTTTAACGGAGGGGGGGGGGGTCGGAATTGATTATAACTCGGGCGCACATCTGGACAGCTCTGAACAGGGCGCTTAAATCTACGGTCCATATTGGATTCCGGACCCCCCCGTCCATTCTGCCTTTTATGGAGGGGGGGGGGGTCCGGAATGGATATTCCCCGCAGGTGGGCCCAGTATCACAGGTGGAACGAGTCTATTGGTTCTCATGTCTCATCCCTCACATGGTGTCTGACAGCCGCCACTCATGGACGTCATCCTCCACCAAGTCCACTTGTCCCACTTGCTCCCGGGTTTGAGTCCCATCCCATAACTGCTGTCAGCCATGCTGTCAGACCTTTACCCTTCCACTCATGAACGGCCCCTTTTGGCGACTTTTACCTCCAATCATCAGCCTCCACATCACTTTTCCGTATACTTTGGCCACCGTCATATGCCAACTCATCCCAAGTGGCCCGTTGTCAATTAATAACTGGACAATGTACCCGTTGTCATGCTGACCGTTTTCCCGCGTCCAACCGACCCATTTTTGAATAAAACTACCGTTCTCCTTGTTCATTCACTATTCGTCCATCGTGCCAGAAATCTCATATTCCTCCATTTCTTTCGTATCACCTTCACCCGCAGTTTTTCAACCCCACTAACGTATTGTTTATTGCAGGTACAGTTGCTAAAATGGTGTCAAAGACAAGACAAGCGGAAGAAGAAGAGAATCCTTTTCTTCCTCCTCCGGCTGACCTGGATAAAGTCCCCTTGGTTGATAAAGATCGTTTGATAGTAGACACTATTTGCAGTTTCAACTTTTCTGATTTGCAGTCCTGGCTCCGGGAGGTGTTCTTGGACCAAAGCGACGAAATTGGACTCTGGGAGTCCAATTTTCCCCTGTATCTCTTCCCCCAGATTCATCATTTCCCAGAATTCTCCCTCAAATGCCAAGCCCATTACATCCCCGACCAGAAAGCCATCGTTTCCTCATCTAGAGACGTCCTTTTCTTCATCACCCCCGAAGATATTGACCAGATGATGCAAGTTACCTGTGCTGAATCTGCGTCCCCGTTCAGCTTGGAAATCCTCACTGAGCTTTATCAGAAAATAACCTTCCCCCAGAGAGCTCAGATATTCGAGCTTTTTCTCCCCACTTCCGCTCCACTCCCGTCCACCAATCCCCCGTACCCTTCTTCCATGTTTTCCACCAAAGGAAATCAAATTATCTCTTCCCTATGTGCCCTGCTTGGTTAATATTCTGATCAATGGGTAGACGAACCCATCCTAGGTTTTCTGTCCATTTTCTCAAATGATGAACAGCCGACCACGCAATTCGATTACAGCACCTTCTTGGCCAATAATATCCATGAGCAATTTGTGAATTTCACCACAGAGGGCATGTTCAGGTATTCATCCATTTTGGCTTACATGTTCGTCTATTTTCAAGCCGACAGGTTCAATTTCTCCATGCAGAAGATGGAAGCCGACGGGAGGCCCCAGCCTGTCACAGCGTGGACTTCTCTTCTAAAACATAACTCCATCGAATATGGTTTCAAAGATTTCATTGACCTGTTTTACCACCCTGTGGTAGGTATGTTGAGTGGCATGCCTGAGCCATGAATAAATGATGAAGTCCAGAGGGTTCTGCATCTCTTGGACGATGCAAAGATAGGAGACTGGTTCCTGTATCAGAATCACTCTGAGATCCGAGTTTACGGGTGCGAATTGGCACCTTACAAGCTGCCGAGATATGTACCGGTAAGAATTTTTTCACTAGAATATATTAGGCAGATAATGAATTCTGATGATATTCACTTTGTTTCCCTTAAAAAGAAGCAACAATTGCAGATCAAGGGGCAGATTGGTTCTTTCATCTGCAATAGTAGAGGCGCAGGGGAGGAAGCAGACAGAATGTTAAAAGAGATGAAATTATTTACAAGTTTCACCTGGCACTATGATCCCTGCAGGATCATTTCTGAAATGAGAGTAAAAAATAAAAATGTCCCTTATGCCCATGAGTCCAGGCCAGAGATCGAGAAATTCGCTAATCAGACGGAATGGGAACCCAACACTTTGATGGACGTGGAACATCAAGGTGACGTGGAAAAGAAGACACCCTCGACCAGTGCACTACCCGCTACCACACCTCGGGTCCTCAAGGAGAAGAGGCCCCGACAGGATTCATCTCCTCCCGTGACAGAGGTGTCATCAGAGGAATTCCAAATTCACTCCAAAAGGCCGAAGACAGTTTCAACACCTGGCGCAACAGTAGAACAGGAAGTCCCAGCTACCACAATGACCACCACAGGGGTCAAGCCAGTCCCTCTACCTTTTTTCTCGAGTCAGCATAAGGGAATAACTACAGTATTGAAATCTACAGATTCTCCCTTAGATACTCCACCAAGCAAGACTGGGCCAAAGTTGGGCATTTTTGAAAAATATGACTTGATCAAGAAGAAGAACCAGACACTCACTACCAGCACTTATGCCCAGTTTCAGAAGCAGTCGTCCTCAGCTCAGCATAGGCTTCTTTCAGCATTTGACACAGAAAAAGGTAGGATGCATATGGCTTACCTCCAAGCACAAGTGCCAGATCCCAAGGTTATATCAGATTATAAAAGAGCCACATTCGAGTTTCAAGCGAAAGACGTGCACCCAGCAGATCAGATGGATCTGCGCAAGCAAACTAGGGAGATGGTTTTCCACACTTTGGCCCACGCTACAACATCTGCATTAAAATTTCGGGTAGCTTTGAGCAATGCCCAGACCCAACTGAAGCTGGAGAAAATATCATCTTTCGCAAAAGACAACAAAATCAAGACGTTGGAGGAGCTGGTCCTCAAGATTGGCTACGACCCTGCGAACATCAAGGCTTCCGAAGAAATGATCAAAAATAAAAATGTTGACATCGCATCCTTAAGGAAGCAGCTAAAGCTCCCTCCAACAGAGGACCCACAGGCAAAGGAGATAGCAGAAAAGGAAGGGGAAAAGGATGAGATGTTAAAGTTACTCATGGAGCAGAATGCTCAGCTGAAGGAGATGGAGGCTGAGATGGAAAGACTGTTAAAAGAGAGAGAGCAGGAAAAGACAATGGAAGGTATTCCATTGAGTGCTATCCTAATTGCAGGTTTGAGCACAACAATAGTGACAGCCGTTCCATCAGCTGCATCAGTGCCACTACCGGAAGGAACGACAGACTTGGCCAAGTCTATGGAGAGAATGAACTTGCAAGAGTCAGAAATCAGCAGGCTTAAGAAAGAAGTGGAGAATCTCCAAGAGTTAAAGACTTCTTTCCAGATAAGTCTATCCAAAGAGAAACAGGTGAATGAGCAAATCAAGAAGGAGATACAGTAGCTCCAGAAACAGACAATGGCCAGAAAGACTTTGGCAGAGGTGAAAGAGATTGTGTGGACAGATATTTCCAAGTCCATGAATGAAATCTGGCCAATGGTTCAAATCATGTTTGAACAAAATGAGTTGCTCGAGAGGAGTAAGAAAGCTGTCGAGAAGATCAAAATGGAGTTGGGAGACATGCCAGCCCAAGCGAATGAAATCATAAGGTAAGACCAGGGAGGAACTAGAAGAATTAAAGATTGAGGACAGGACATAAACCATACTTGAAGTCAAAAGGGTTCTGACCAAAAAGGGTCTCATGCTTCATCTTGAGGAGAAGATTCAAGTCATGGATCAAGGAGTGCAGAAGTTTTTCAATAAGATAGATGCTCTCCAAAGGAAGGGCTTACCTGGCCTGAAGGTCATCAATGATAAATTAATGATGCTCCATGACTACAAGAGGAGGTTGACAGAAATATCTAAGGATAGTTCAAAGTTTGCAGGGGTACAAGGAAGTATCACAGGTAGAGCATTCATGGAGGCCCTGCAGTTGGATATTGGTATCCAACATGAAATTAAACACAAATTCACCATCAAGCCTACATTTTCTAAATATACAGACATGGATGAAGTGTATCGAAGATTGCTCAAAGTCACAGTTCCAAATCATATCAGATGGGAAGAACTGTGTGATCTACTAGATTAGCAGATGAGCAGTCGCCATCTAGTCACCGGTCCAGTCAGAAGAGATTGCGAAAGAACCTCTCCAACGGCCTACCCCAGAAAGTTCCGCATGCAGTTGTAATGAGTCATCAAACAGTTTTTGATTAGTTAAAGTAGTTAGACTAAAAATAGAATCAGCACGTCCTGATCAGTTATGACAGGAACGTTTGTAATTTGAATTATAAATACTTCAACTCTCGAAGTAGTGGGGGTTGTTGATTCGCACACCCTATTGCTATCAAGCTGTACTATTTTTGAGATCGACCATTAATAAAGAAGAGGCATTTACAGGATTCTTGCGTATGTTCACTGGAGACATTGATCTTCTAAGTTAAATGTTTTTCTTTCTCTGTGTTCATTTTGTTTTCTGAATCTAATCTTTATGAATAACGTCAAGTTGCAGGATTTATCTCTGATACCCTGTTTCCGATTCTAAATATTTATATGTTTATCTTCTAGAACCTTCAATTAATAAATTCTTAACTTCTTGTTAGTTGAAGTTATTTTCCTCATCTTTTCTTCCGTCCATCATTTTAATTTATATAGATCCAGTGAGTATATTATCTCGCCCTATGGAGGTTTTCTGTAGCATTTCTAGTTGTATCGATTATTTGTTTAAATACAGACCCCATATCCCAATGGATGTGTAGACCGTCTCAACCAATTTATAAACCACTTTTACAACAAAACAAACTCGTGCCTTCACCTAGCCTAAAATCTAAAACCAAAAAACAAAGCTAAATCACATAGAGAGATCCCTCTCTGAAGCTGGAAGGGCTAGATCCCAACTTTAAAAGAGGTTGGTTAAGGTTATCCTTTGTAGATTTCTTCTCTTTCAACCTCCAGGAAATTTACCAAGTGCTAACATGATCTTCAATCAAGTGTGCGATCTTTCTAGTCATGAATTCTTTTAACTCTTGCTTCTGTTTTTCTAAAACTTCTTCTTCTTCTTGCCTCTTGGCCTGATCTCTTTCAATCCAAGGTTTTCCTAGTAGCATGGTAAATGGGGCACTATTCTCAATAAATTTAATAATCTCAAAATCTTCTTCTGTCGAAGTTCCATTGGCAGTCATAGGTATCCGGGGGAGATTTCCACATAGATTTATCTGCTTTCCTTTGAATAGTCCTATTCCTTCTAATGAAGGAATCATAGCAGGCCTCCCTATAGCTTCCCAAGTTCTCTCTGTCATGATATTCACCTGTGTTTCCTCATCTAGAACACAATCAATGTCGAAGTCTCCTATTCTTTCTTCAAGGCATTCTTTTTCTTTGAATATCTCTGATAATCTAACATGTCGGTGGTCATTCAAAATTTCTTTCATCTGTGGCAATACTTTCTCTGATTCTTTTTGGGATTCTGTCATAATCTTAGTTTATGGATCTACCTTAGGGTTTTCTTGTCTCATGTTCATTTCTTTGAGCTTAGCAATCATTCTAGGACAATCCAATACTTCATGGTACATAGATTTACAGCAAAGACAACTGGGTCTTCTCCCAGGGCTTTCCTTAGAAAGATGTCCCGATCTTTTGCAACTGTAACAGAGGGTTAATCCTCTCTTTCTTTTAAATGATCCCCAACCTTTTCTATACTACACGCTAGGATCATGGTAGCTAACCTGCAAACATTTATTTCTAGGGTTCTGCATACACTTATTAGTCCAAACATTCTTTCTATGCATAGGTATAACATATTTTTCACTATTCTTATCAGATCTACTCATATCAAATATTGTTTCATCTATTAATACCCTAGTTTTCAAGTTAGGATAGAATCTATCAAACATACCTAGATCCATACTGTTGAAACAAAAATTTTCACTTATCTTACTTCTACAGAGCACAAATCTTTCAGATCTAGAACTTTTCACAATGTTAGGTCAGATCTTTGCACAGAGCTTCTTCTTCCTCAGTTCCCAGTAATCACAGTTTCAAGTCCCGACAACGGAACCATTTGTTGGAACAGGGGCAAACCCAGGGTTCAACTCTACAACAATGCACCAACAAAACCCTAAATATCGACCCTTTCGACAACACCTATGAAGCAGATGAATTCTCACCGAAGGTAGAGTCAGGGGTGGTTGCAAGACTCAGGTGTCTGCAACCTTAGTTGGGACACAGATATGTTATTATAATACTTAATAGAGCACTTAGCACCATTAGTTCATCATTGTTTAATCAATATCTATTCTGCAGAGAAAACAGAGCATCACAGCATTCACCCTGATCTAATGTATTTAAGCACTTAGCATATATAAATGGATCGGATCTAGCATATTCAAGCACTAAGAACATTCAACTATATCAGATCTAACATCCAGATTCATCATAACCACAAAGCATAAACATATCTATTTATCTATCTATATCAAACACTTAGCAAGTAAAAACATAAAAACATAAAGAAATCGCACATAGCAGAATAACACAGTATTTACGTGGTTTACCCCCACACTGGGGCAACATCCACCAACTATTCTTCTTTATTAGCTTCAATCAGTCATCGACATGCATAGAGATGCAAAAACCCTACTTTGCATAGGACAGGAGATCTGCGTGCACCTCACGATATCCTCCTTCCCTAAGCTAGGTCTAGCACAAAGCCTTTCACAGTTTGTTACAACCACTTGCACTTAGCTCTACAAGTTTCTCACAATATGCACAGAGCATCTACAAACCATACTTGCACTTAGCACTTAGCTTATCATCCCGCTACTTATGTCACCTAGCTACTTATTTATACTTTAAAAAATAGGCCTAAACATGGGTAAACCCATGGGCGGACATCCCATACCCATTACATATTCCCAAATCCCAAAAAGGACCCAAAAAGGGGTCGAGATCCTGTGATCTCTACTTCGTCTTGCGCTCCATATTCGACAGGCTGTCGAAGTCCCAAAATAGGTCAACATAACCAAGAATCTCCCAAAACTTGGTCAATGGACAACATCATCCATTCCTTCTTTGGTAGTAAATTCAATGATTGTAACTTAGGGAAAACGTCATGTCCTGTCTTGTTTTTTTCTAGATTCAGGTGGATCTAGGGAGATTAGTTTATGTCTACATTCACTGATTTATCCAATAACACAGTCCATACTCATTTGATTCACCATATTACATCACTTTCATGTGTCAGTTTCATGTTGATGATGTGGGATATATCAAGTCCCTCCTTCGACGAGTATTTTCTTGTCGAATTCAACACATCATCTGGGAATTAGACTTAGAACCCAATTAGTACATTGGGACCTGCATACCTCAATGGCGGGCCTCCTCACCTTCGACAATAGGTTTACATTACTGACCTTTGATCGGATGATTCCACGAATGTTCAACTTTAATTCATTTATTCACATTCATTGGATTGTACTAGGGTACCTTGGAAATCATTGGCATCACTAGTGATTTCCCTCACACTTGCTAATCGTTTACCTCAATAATTGATAATCAAGTGGTTTCTACCATGTTCAAGATCAAAACATCTATTCACATGGCTATATTCGTACCACATCAGGATTGGGACGAAGACCCTGGGTTTAGTGTTCACTCTGATATATGATTTCCCCAGGCTATGAAAGGAGATCATTTGAGCATGTTGATATATATATTGTCACATAGATCCACATTGTATTGGTCTATGGTTATGTTTTATCATCTTGTAGCTCCACTATGTATTTCTCGTGGATATGATCAGTTCATGTCATGGAGGTATGGATCCACGTATCTTTGGTGGCCATATCCTTAGTCAATATTTTTCATGGATCCATAGTGTGTTGGTCAACGATTGTGATTTGAGTCATATCATATTCCGAGCATAGGTATGCCTACCTCAGAAATGGAGCATATATTAATATTGTTTGATGGTTATTTATAGCGTCTTCTAGGTTCTCCAACTCCACACCCTTGCATTAAATATTTGTAAAGTGTTTCGGCCATCATTCTCTCTTCTGACCTCACACTTTAGGGGCCATTTTGTTACACATGAAATTTGCACACCTAGGTACCTCGCTCTAAGTGTCGTAAGTGTCTCATACACCTTGAAACCATGGAATAACCTATGTCACAATCCCTAGTCAATGTGGAGGAGGGATATATTACATGAAGGCCAAAATACCAAGTTCACATGAATTATTATTAATATTCATGGAAAAGAAATTAATTAAGTGTGATAATCCACCTCACATTTGGTTTCCTATTTTTTAGGGAAGGTGGAGGATCTCATGGATGGTTGAAATTATTCCTCCTTAAAATCCTTGAGATATATTTCCTCCCTAAAATCCTTATAAGATATTTTCTCCCTAAATATCTTGGTGATCCCATTTTAGTGAATCTGATGAGTGATCCTCTCCATGGTGGTTAAGCCTCCAAATCCTATATAATGAGGTATTTCCATGTAGAAGGGGAAAAGAAGAAGATTAGAGGTATCAAACTTATGATATTGGGAGAAATATTTTGGTTATGATCTTGGGAGAATTATGCAAGGGTTGGACGAGGAGAGCTTGGAGGAGTGTTGCAACATCATCCATGGTTGTAAGTAATCTTCTTGAGTTCTCATATTAATATATGCTCAGCCTATTTCCTTGTAGTTTATGTATCTTTACATATGCTTGTCTACTGTAGATGAATTTTTTTAATCTAGTATGCTAGAGTACGAGTTTCCTTGTGTCTCTTTTCTATATGTGGTTTGTAGTTATCAAGTTGTGCAAACAAGTTTGGAGATCAAGCTCAAATTGGAGCAGCGCGGACAGACATCGGAATCAGGTGCATCACACTTTATTCCTTCTCTTTCTCTTTATGAATAGTTAAGAAAATCTCAAAGGAATGTTAGTGTCCAATGCTATCATATTTTTGTCTTGGTAATAGGAGTCTAGGATCCAAGAGGATATTCACTTGTCCATAGGGGAATTTTTCTACAACAATAGACTCAACACTCTCCAAGAGAAGAGTGGGATCAACTGAAGATTGAATTGGAATGACCACTTCCTCAACCATTGGTTGAATAGGATGCGAGAAAAAATGGTATGAAGGCACATCACCCCCCAAAAAAGGACTGGGACCAGTTGAATATTGCATCGACCCGACCACTTTCTCAACCACTGGCTGAATAAGATACAAGGAAACCTCAGAAAACTCAGAATCAGAAGAGCTTACAGACAGGTACCACAATCTTCATGCCTCTGGAAGGCTAGGTCATAAATGAGTAAGGTGATCTCCCTTTCAAATCTTACAAGGGAACTTAGGCTTACATCCTATATGTCTAGGTTTCTCAATAGAAGCAATGCCCCAAACATGACTAGTATTGGCTAGTTTCTTGTCCTCAACATGACCAACATAGGTTGTTGACATATCACTCGTATGATTCTCATTGACGAGACTCGTGCCCCCATCATGACTTGTAGTGGTTGGTTTCACATCTCCAACATGACTTGCAGAGGTTGGTGATTGGTCGATATCATGAATCGTATAGGCTACAAACCTATCGCCAATATGAATAGAAATGACTAGACATTTTCCCCCATCATGACTCACAAAGGTTGGTGATTTATTCTTCCTATTATTCCTCTTTCTATTTTGTTTAGACTTCTAGTTACTAGTATATAGAATTTCACTAGAGAAGTTAGAAGGAGGAGGAGAAGACGTTTTTTACGAAGGAACATCAACATGATGTCCATGACATAAGGTTCTTAACTAAGAAGCATCAAGAGCATTCAGGACATTTGGAATAGTACCCAACCAAACAAGTAGTCCCACATTCAACCCAGGAATGTACAAAGTGGCCATCAAAGGGACACAAACGTTTCTAAAGAAAGGAAAATCACAAGAATCCCCTTGCGAAGGGGTTCCTTGGTTGGTATCGTCGGGAAATTTTTCCACGAAGATCTTATGCATAGGTTCTTCCCTTGCGGGATCATTCAAGTCCGTAAAACTCTCACAAACTAACTCTAGCGAACCAGTGGTATAAAAAACAATGTCTATAAATAGGCGGCTCAACATTTCTAAGTGGAAGATCGAAGGGTCCTCACGACCGATGAAACGGGCGATCTACCACCTTAGGTCAAAGACCCAAATCAATGAATGACTGACTCACTATAGAAAACTAGGTAGCATAGAGCACACCACTAAGAAAAAAATCCTAAAAAGATACAAACCAAACAAACTTCCCTTTTGAATGCTTCTAACCTAGAGAGATGAAGTCTTGATCATCCAAATCATTCACAAAGGAAAACAATTGGCCAGGAGAAGCAGTTACCTAGACCTCTAAACGATGGTCCCTTCGGGTGTCTCCCAGAGAATATAGAGTCTGCCCCAAGTACCATGATACACCCCTCACAATAACCTATGTGTCAACCTATATAATGGCAACTAGGCCACCAACATGTAATCAAAAACCAGGGGGGTACAGTTGACATCTATGCGAGTGTATGAACATGGTAACTCATCTCGAAGATCCTCATGAGTCTTGAAACACAACAGGGACATAATCACTCTTAGAGTACCTTGGATGGATCCAAGTGTCTTAGATATTTGACACAATTTGTTCCAGTAACATTATAGGATTCACCCCCAATACACTCTCTCCCAAATTATTTTTCGGGATCAGGAGTGGATATCTTCATCACCGTCCTCCATGCGACCTCGTGGTTGACTCATGTGTGAGAGGATATTCTCGGATTGAGTAACTACCAAGTGGATTTTTCACACCCTAGCACATAAACCTAAGTTAAGATTTGGTTGGCCTTGGAGAGTTTACCTCTCCACACCTAATACAAGGCCCTAGCCTAAGCTATTGGTGAACCCTAGAAAAAGTGTTACTAATATCTTTTAGATTAGCGCATTTGTTTTATGTGCTTTTCTTACTCAAGGAACGAAAGTGCAAATTATGTTGTTTGAGACTCTTGAAAAAATTAAACTTATTAAAACACTGGAAAAGAATACTTTACACTAATCCTTTAAATGAAAAAGAGTTTCAAGAAATAAAATGCATGAACAATCCTTTGAACATAAAGATGCAATCTTTTCTCCTTTCCATGCAAAATGCACAATGCAACTTTCAAGTGAAACAAAAGAGAAACTGAAAGTATTTTCTTTCTTATATTTATTTTGAAATGATTTCAAGATGAGAAGAAAACACAACACTATGTTAATTTATTTTTCTTTTTCAAATAACAATGCAAAGAAAGAAAGAGACCTCAAAAACTATGTTTTTTTTTTTTCTTCCAATCAAAGAAGAAATAACAAAAGATGCTAAAAGAAACTGTAGAATACATGATTCAAGCTAAAAATAAGTCAAAAAAGCAAGGAAACACAGAGAAACAAGAGGATTTATTTTTTCTTATTTATGAACAATCTGAGCCTACAAATTGTCTAAACCCTAAACAACAGAGGGTTCTAGAACTCAAGAACACCTGAGAACCAAAAGTTACCTGAAAAGGAAAATCTTTTGAATGAAAATTTCCAAAATCACATAAACGGGTGTTGTGCACATGCAACCTGCATATGTACATAGGATGTATATAATGCATAACACATATGTACGTGTGTTGTATAGATAAAAGAGACTGCACACCTCTACAAATTAAAAAAAAAAAAATTATCGACAGACAACTTGGGCAAGGGAAGTTCGTACGCACCTAGAAGGTGACCAAAGACCCAATGTGACTCAGAATGCTCAGAAAACTCAGAAGAAAATTGAAAATCAAATCTGACCAAGATCTCCCAGTAAGACCCTAGAGACACTCCCCAATGGAGTCGCCAATTTTGTTAGTGGGGAAAATCACCCTATTACTGTATTGGATTAGAGTATAGGCAGAGCATTGATGTCCCTTAAAAGACAATCCTATTTCTAAACTACCTCAAACAATATGACCTTAAAATATAAGAGAAGGAAAAGAGGGTGTACCTTAGGTCCTTTTGGTTGGTGTTGACCTCCTCCTCCTCCTTTGTATTTTCTTGGACTGTTGGTCTCCTTCCAAAGATGACCTGCAAACAATTTAGACAACAAAGCTACAAGATATTATATCTCTACTTATGAGTGCTAGGGTTTAGATACAAATGTGAATGCATTAATCAAATAACCATAGAAAAACAATGTTTGGGACAAAAACATAATTATTATATTCATATGTGAAGATTACAAAAGTTACAACCTTCTTGCTAGCAGACGCTCCACAAACCTAGTCTAGACTCCTCTTAGTGTTGCTCCAAGTGCATCATTCCCAGAATACCTCTCATAATCAACTGATCTCCTTGTGAAGTAGGGAAGGGATTATATAGGGAGAGGAATGGAATGGGGATGCTGAGGACACATCTTAGGAAGGGTTGCAAATCTTGGGCTAAAAGGGGAAGTGATTTTGGCATAGTTTCTCTATTCTAATGCTTGATGTTGGAATGGGACCAAAAGACCTCCTTTTATATGAAAAAAGGATAGTTATTCGGTTTGGGGACGAGCTACAATGGGTGAATTGGTTGGGAAACCCTCGATAGCCTATAAACTCTGTCGAATTCCTTGCAACTTTTTATTTTTTTCAACTTTTGGAGGTAAACATGGGCTATTTAGTATGCATCTAGTGTATGTACGCGGAAAGTAGTGCAGTAGGGAACATACATGCTCCAAAAAATGGTTTTTTAAAGACAGATCCTCAACAGTAATTTGGAAAATTATGCAAGTAGAAAGGCCAATGCCATGTATGCATAGGTAGGAAATTTTAGGGATATAACACTCCTCATGATGTGGCTCATCAATGCCATATAACTCAAGAAACTCTGAGGTCATTTTCTCTCCCTGAAAATATCATGGGGAGTTGAATGTGTCACTGCATATTTCAAAGTGTCACGAAGCCATGTTGGCTTCCTTATGGTCACTGCAACATCTCTAGGTAGATCCGTTGGCCCTTCTGGCTCTATTGACTCCTCCCAATAGTATGAAGGATGAAAAATTGGACCAGAGGGAGCTATACAGTCATTCCTCAGAGCCTTCTTGTCTTGAAAATCAATCTCCATATGAGACACTCTATATTCCATAAAGGTACCCTTATTTCTAGAAGGTTCTAACTTCATCCTCTTCTGCTTCAGTACGTGGATGTATACTGTCATGTATACAACTAATTCTTTGCATAGTCTTCTCCATGTCTCAAACTAGAGATCATCTAATCTATTTCCTCGTACAACCGTCACTATAGCTCCCTGTGAGGGATATCACTTGTGACCTACCTGGAACAAGAACAAGAAAAAGAACAAGAATAATGTTTTTATAGTGTTTTCACCAATTATTCCTCCATTGTAACTATCCCAAAACAAAACAAGAACATCTCCATGGTAACCTCCATGAAATTTACAAGGTAACTTGCCTGGGATAGAGACAACAATCAAGAACATCTTCTAAAAGAGATCAATTTCAACTTGTAAATAAGTTCATAATTAGTACTATACAGTGAGCATTTACATAACGATCGTTTTACCGAAAATAGACAAGTGTTACTAAACATTTGATAGCAAAAGTACTCAACAGTAATAGAAATCCAAAGACTGTTGTCCTAGTTACAACATTTACTTAACATGCAACAATATAAAATATCAAACCTGATATGCAAACCTGGAGTCTTGTTGTTGTTGTTCCATTTGATTTCAAGTTGTCATATATTGTAGGAGACATCATCACTACTACCTCTAACTCTTGAGATTCCTCTGAGTGCACTAGATCTATAATCCCTTTGGATCTATTGTCACTGCTTGAACAAATGTCCTTTTTCCAAGTGTACATATCATGTAAACACCCTCATGCTATAAATTATATACAAATGTGTACCTCCAAAATTTGTAGCACCATCCATCTTATCATCTAATATAAGACAATACATCATCTCAAAAAGAAGAAGTCATAAATATGAATCAGAAGGTTCAATGTCAGGAAAAATGTCAATAAGCCTTGAAACCCTAAAATTTTAACGTTGAAAGATTGGTAATATGAAATGTGCAGTAGGTGTGATAGGGCAAGGTGAGTTTCTCTATGCCAAAAATCTCCCCAACTCATCCTAATAAATTTTTAGCGAGCTTCAAAAAAGTGTTACTGAAACTGTTGTAGAGAGATAGGGGTGAAATTTCAACTTTCACCAAATGACGATATGAGAAGTGCAGTAATTGTGCTAGAGCAAGGCGAGTTGATCTACGATGGAGTTAGTCCCAACGAATTTTCAATAAGTGCTCAACGAGCTTGAAAAAACAAACTGTGCAACGATAAATTTCATGTGCAACAACAAATTTCATATGCAACGACAAATCAAAACAATGTATGATCTTCCTTCCAGTGATTAGACTATTCTGAAGGTAAATTGCTCTGATACCATGTTGATTTTTCTAATTTCTAGATCTGATAATTATTACTTTATGATTTCAAACATATTTTAACACCATTGTTATCATATATTAATTACACACTAAAAATTGAAACTAAAATAAAATTGCAGTGGAAACAACATAATCACAGAGAAATATCCATGCACAATAGACACAAGATTTATCCTAGGAAAAACCAAACTTGAGAGAAAAACCCAACAAACATTTCTCTAGAAGGAATTCAATCCAAGTTCATGAATACATTACCAAATAAATGAAGAGTTCCAAGTACATACAAATTCGTTCCCTATTGTGAGGAAGAGCCTTCAAGTATGGCGCATCACTAGAACAAGATAGTGAACCACAGAATTGGCACAACTAGCAATTGGCAACTACAACTGCAACTAGCTAATGTGCACTAGAAGAGGAGAGTTGGTGAGATGTATAATAATGAAATGAACTTGCCTTTATTTATACTAGTCAAGTCACCTTATTTTACTGGTAGGGAAAACTTGTCATTTTTATCCTTTAACTTTATTTTATTTCTTTTGTTGCTTTTACAAGTGCTTTTTCAATGCTTCAATGGAGCCGACTTGATCTTCTTGTCTTCTATTTTCTTCTTGTACTTTCTAGATTCTTTTTCAATGGTTTCTTTGTGTTTTCTTATGGAGAACGACTTCCCAAAGTTGAAAAAACTCAACAATATATTCATAGTATCAACTTATTAATGACATCTTATTCTAGAATATCTATGATGGTTTACTTCTCAGGTGCCTTGATAAGTAGGACATTGACAAAGTCCTCAAAAAATTACATGATGGACCCACTAGAGGGCACTTTGTTGGTGAAACTACAACCCATAAGATCCTAAGGGCCAACTATTATTAGCCAATGGTTTTCAAATACTCCCATGCTTATGCATAAATATGCAAAACTTGTTAAAGTGTGCTAGATTAAAGAGGAAACCGACAATCCCTTTGCAACTTGTGGCTATTGAAGAACCATTTGAGACATTATAACTAAATGTTGTTTGTGAAATAAACCATCATTCTTCCAAACAACATTGATACATTTTAACTACAATCAACCACTTTACACAATGTACAAAGGTTATACCTTTGACAAAGGTAAACAAAGAGGTTGTAATTCACTTTATAGATCATCATCTAATCCCAAGGTTCATTGTGCCAACCACTCTTGTCTTTGATAATGCTACATATTTTTTATTTATGAAGTTAACTAAGTTTTCTTTAGATACAGGGATTATCTTATGATATGCAACTAACTATTACCCATAGGGAAATGGTGTGCTTGAATCCACTAATAAAAAAATGATCCACATCCTAAAGTGCACTATAGTTGATAATAAGAGAAATTGGCACAACAAATTACCCAATTTTCTCTACGATGATAGAGTAACCCCAAAATCATATCTAGGAACATATCCCTTCTTCTTAGTTTATGGAAAAGAATCCACCCTTCCCTCAAATATTTTCCTTCCATCCCTCTAGTTATCCCATAAACTAGAGAGATTAAGTAAAGATATTGGACTTGAACATGGGACCAAAGTATTTCTTGCAACAACCAAAGTGAAACATTTTTGTAAAAGAACCATGTGTTTCATCCACAAACAAAGGATATTAGCATGGAATTCCACTACATCAAAGAGGTGGTAGTGTAGTGAGGTAACAAGCTAAGAATACTTTATGGTAGGGCTTAGGATAATGCAACATATTATTTAACTAGGGTAGTGGATGGAAATAAATTTACTTAATGTAGGGGAAAGGTGGGAATTAAACCGTGTTCAATGTAACTACCAATGAGATATTCTTAGGATATTCCTAGTTACATCATTTATGTAATTATAATTTTTCATTTGCATATAAAATGTGTAAACAAATCTCTAGATTGTACTCTTGTGTTTTAGAAGCAAAGTTGTTTCCCAATTATGTTCATAATTTTAGGGGAAATATTTCTTCTATGTTTGTACATTCTTTATAAAAGAAAAGAAAACAACATGGCATGCAATGATTTGTCACCATAAAAGAAAAACGTTTTTGTTGTTGTGTTTGTTTCTTTGTTATGGTTGTTATATTATTTTGAATTTCATTTGCATGCCAAACATATTTTCATTGTAGATTCTTCTCCATTTTTTGCAAGTTTTTTACAAGGCTTAATAGGTTTGATCCAAGTCAAGGCATCCTTCCACATGCACTCCATATGATAACATATATTGAATTTAATTTTGTTATTTTTTTAGGGGTGTGGTATTTCACACCTTGATTCTAAGCAAAGACCTAATCTAAAACTTATTCCATGTGAGTGTCATTTGCAATTTTTGAAATGTGTCAAACTTGTAATATTTTATATATTGACAAACTTTTTTCCAGTGGAGAGACGTGAAATTTATAAACCTTATTTATATGCTAGTCTAGTTTGTCTTCAGTTGTATCTTATTTTGGAAATCAAAACAGTTTTCACCATAAGGAGGTTATTATGATACAATCCCCTCACACTCTTTTTTTTTGAAAGTGCTAAGGGTGGTTATGGTCTATATTGGACACATTTCTTAATGGAAGCACTTATGACTCTTTTAACTTGGTTCTAGTCTGGACTCCCTAACAGATTATGCCTCTCCACCAACAAAATGATACATTTAGCTTTATTTTATGTTTAGTTCTTTGTTTAGTCTATGAACTTATGTAGCTCTATGTCCACCACCACTACACATTATATGGAGAATACATATATTGTGTGTAGGATTATTGTCGAAAGTGATGTACACAAACTCTACTGTTAGGATTCTTATAAAAACATGAATTTAAATACATATCTATCACTGGTAGGATTCTTAGAAAAACATGAATTTAAATCCATATCTATTACAATAACCTGGTGTTTCCTTCATGGGATTATTTAGAGGAAATGACACATTATATGTTCTTAGGGAGGGAAACATTTTTTTTTAAAGAATACAAGGATTCAAAATACCATGGGTAAGAAAATTAGGATGGACATCTCATTTAGTTGATTGATGATGGGAGAGAAATAACTATGTATATTAATTAACAATAAAGAAAGGACTTGAAATAGCAATTTCCAACATGTTTGTCATGGAGGTAGGATTTATTGAAGACCTCTAGAGGTAGGATTTATTGAATACTTAGTGTTGGTTATCCTCACTCATATATCATGTCTGAGTTTGTATTAGGTGACCCAGGGTTCATGTCTCATTGGGTTTCCAACAAATCCTCTAAAATTATCGGCCATCCTGGTAAACCAAAAGGAAACACAACGCACATGGTGCACTGCATCGTCTCACCCGAGATAGTCTTAATGGGTGGCTACAATACTCATGTGTTTGCAACCTAGGATTGAGTGGAGAATCTGATAACTGTACACTGAGAACTCTATTATAACTTATTGGTGCAATACACTGCCATTATGATTACTCAAGAAATATAACAGATCATTCATTTAGCCTATATATATCCATTGAAGATAATAAATAAATACATGCATTCAATCACATAACACATATGTTACCATGGTTCACCCCCCCTTGGGCTACGTCCACAAAGATTTGGCTCTTGTCTCTTTTATTATAGTCGTTTTGTCCCTACAACACTGCACGCTTTACAACTCTTCTCAGTCAGGTTAAGATATATTATGAGGTAGACTAGATCGCACCAAGATCCTCAGCCTACAATATAACCCTCAAGATATACCCTCCTCGGTCCCCTCTAGCTCAGCAACTTACAAAAGTAGGTCATACAACAAAATATTACATAGCATTTGCTTCTTTGTATTTGTCTCTCTATATCTCTATCAATTCACTACAACAACCACCCTCTTATGAGACCTAGGTAACTATATTTATACATTTTTGTCTCTTTAGCCATTACAATACATTACCAAAACCCTAACCCTAGAATCGTTAGATCTTCCATGCATGGGCATGTGTTGTTCTTCCTTCCAGCTGTCGCTTTCCTCGTGCATGCCTTCTTTCCCAAAATCATCTTTATTTCCGCTTTGGACTACTTCCAACAGGACCCCAAAACTGACATCTATCTTGTCCCGAGCCACCTAACCTTTGTGCACTTCATCAATCTCCCTGGTGATGATCTGGAACTTCTCCTTGAGCTCCACTGCTTGTGTTTTCACCTACGCGGTCTTCTCCTTGAGTGTGTCTACTATCTGGTCTGCAATTTTGTCACTAATCAATCATGTGCACTCTGCCTAGGTTTGTGCTATATGTGTCTTGTCTTCCTCTTCCTGTGAAATGGTTTCTACTACTCGCTCTTGAAACAGTTCAATTAGAGACCAACACTCCCTTTTCAGTGTTTGCGCAGTGGTGAGTTATGCCTGCAGTTTCTTCATATCCTGTGCCCCTTTGACACGCTTTGTGATGGACATTGTCTTCTTCCTCTGCTTTGGGTCTTGGATAGTTGCGCTTATCTTTCTTCTTCCTTGTCCCACTGTTCGACTTGTTGATCCTCTTCTAGATTCGTCCAAAGTTGTGCTACTTGATCGAACAAGTCGGTTGTTATGTTGACCTATTTCTCTATCTCCTATAGCTGCTTTGTTGCCTCTTGCTTCCTTTGCTCCCTTACCTCTGGTGGAGTGGTAGGTGTGAGCTGCTCGCAGATATTCTCAATCTCCTTCTGATATTGATCGATTTCCTACGCAATCTGATCAATCTTCTATGTTGTTGTGAGTTCATCCCTCTGCACGGTTTTTCGAATCTTCTCATAAGTTACAACTACTTTTCGTTCCAATCCATTCACGCTCTCCCTCTCCTCTTGGGTATCGAGCTTAGCCTGCTCACATATTAATTCCAATGCATCCCACTTTTCCATTGCCTTCTATAATTCAGCTAAGTCAGTGCATGCAGAAGACTGTAACTCTTGGGTAATGCTAACCTATAATTTGTGTAGATATTTAGATGGTATCCACGACAATACTAGTTGGAGTTGAGCTAAGTCCTTTAGGGGTGTTTTCCCCATGATCTCATCCATGCACAACATGTTGGGTGTAATGTGGAATGTTTCACTCAGCTGCAGTATTGTGTTAATTGTATCTCGCTCCCTTGCCTCAGGTTCTTCTCCTGTATGGAATGTTGACGACCGTGCTCCTATGTTGTTGCTCATTGCTTGTGCTTCCCCTATATGCTTGAGGAATTGTTGCATGTCTTCCATCTCCTCTTGAATTATATCCCTGTGGAACACAACATTTTCAAAATCTTCAGATGTACGATCCTGAACCATTTGAGCGATCATTTCTGCATCATCCTCCGTGATCGTATATTCTGGAGGTGTTCTTTGGGCCTTCATTTTCTTGCCCGCACCCCCCATATGAGTAGATGGTCTCTTAGTCAGGCCTGGTTCTTGTGAATTGGGACTTGGTGTAGTCCCTTGCACTACCTCATCCGGTTTCTGTTGTTCTTAGGATAGCTGCATAATATTCTTCTTCCCCTTCAGGGTCCCTGTCTTAGTTGTCCCCTCGTTCGTTTGCTTTGTTTTTTTCTAGCTCATCCTTCATTTCTTGGGCACTGGGACTTCCTGAGGATGTGTTTCTTCCTACCATGTTTCCTCTTCCACTGTCTTTGTAGGTGTGTCTTGGGTGAGGTCTGGAATCTTCTAGTCATCCTCCCAATCCCTAATAACCATTTCAATGTCTCCCTCCGTGATGCAGTAGTGCATTTGTAGCCACTGCTTGTTGGGGTACTTTTGCGCCTGCATCCACATTGCATGTCAAGTGGATTTGAATTTGGTGATGTCTTGATAGTGCGTGACATCCTGTGGTGTTATTCTCCAAAGGTTGGATATGGCCTCCTGTAGGTCGCAAAGGTATCCCTCAAATACAGTTGTGTTCATATTCCCACACTTGGCGTTTAACGTGACGCCAAGTGATAAATATCTTGCTCCATGATTCGGCTTGGGTCTGGTGGAGAAACATGAATAGTTTGGTTTCTTCCATCATGTAATGGCTATCAACATGAGCAGCCATGAGTAATGAAATTATGTTCCTAGATCTTGTGCATCCTTGTAGCCATCCAGGAACAAATTCAAAAGATAAGGTGCCCAGGTAACTGTGGTGCCCTCGACACAATGTGTTGCAACTACGACGACCCAGTTGGGACTTCCTCCTTGCCTCATTTTCTTAACATCTTGTAGGAAAATATTTTTCCGGCCATTTGTGTTGCGGTATCATTGATCCTCTTAATGATGATTCCTTGTGTCCCCCTATCAGTTCCATATTTCTTTTTTATTTCTTCCACGAGTGATTTCTCCTTTGTTTTTTCATTGAGAAATTGCACAGGATCCATGCCGCGGGATGGAAGCCCTATAATGTGCGCAATGAGCTCCACGTCTATCGAGAAAAGATTTTCCAACCATATATCCCCGCCATGTGTGACTTCCATCAATTGTTTGACATAATTGTTTGCATACTTTCCTCTGCCAAAGTGTGTTAGCTCTAGTAGACCTAAAATCCATGTTTTCTCCAATCCTGCTACCCACTGGAGTGGTTGATCAGTCAATTCCCCAACCGCATTCACTCCCACAGTCTGTAAGTATACTCTCTTTGTGAATTTCGGGAACTTTTCTATGTCCATTACATCGTGGTATGAGTATTTTAGCTTCTTCACATGATCTAGCAAGTTTGATTTCACCCATACCCGATCTGGTATACGCGACAACATAAGGGATACGACGGGTTGCTTGTGTGGTGACCTAGGTACCTGTTGCTTGTCTTTTTTGGGTAGTGGCTAGCTCAAGGTTCCAGCCTCCATCGGTCGTACTTAGGAAAACCATTATGCCCAACATGTGACATCTTCCATTGTTCCTTCTGGTGGGTGGTCTGACACAGTTGTTTGAGATTCATTTGGCTTGATTATTGATTCCTAATTTTTCCTCGTCCCATTGAATCTCGGAGTTGCTTTAGGGTTCTCTGGTTACGCATCCTTCGAGGTTCCTGTGCCCTGGTTTTGTTTCTCCTGTTCTTCTGTCGAAATATCCACATTCATTCCCTCAGGTGTTAGTTGTTGGGTTTCTTCCACCACCGGTATGGGATTCATCGATGTTGTATCTAGTGATGGGATTTCGTCGATATTGACTATCTCTGGTGGCTCTTGTTCACCTTCCTCCAATTGTACGTGTGCCTTGGTTCTAAATCTGGAGTGTTTGACAGTATGGCATGTTTCTTCTTGCTTTGGTGGTGCCATGTTTGTGAATGTCGATCATTTGTTGAGTTCAATGGTCTCTGTAACCTCTCTGAGCTGCATTATGTGCTTCATATGTTTTCTCGCTCTGTCTTTTCCACTATCACAATAAACTATTTTCTCCTACGTCTGTGTTTTGTATGGGTATCACATGAAGCTTGTCGAAGAAGCTATCTTTAATATGCATTCAATGAACCTATGGTTCCCTCATACTTTCCATTACTCTCCTCCATTGTCTCTAGTTGACACGATTAATGCGGTGTCCCGTCGGTCCTTTCCGACATTCAATTCCGCATAACTTCGTCGTTTCGTACTTCTTTTGTCATCTTTTCTTTTCCTTCTTGTTTCCATCATGACCTAGACATTGGCCTTGTCTTCTCTAAGTTTTTACTCCTAAGTGTGTGTGCTCCTTCTTCTTTTGGCACATTGTTCCTCTGTTGTTATTGTTTAATATCCTTCTTTTTTTTTTTACTACATGGTGACTCTGAAGTTGTGGGTGGTTGACTATCCTTGTACAGCTTCAGTCAGCTCCTGTTGATCATCCCTCTGAGTTCTGCGCCTGTTAAGTCCTTCAAATATACAACTCATCCATCTATGACAATTTTTACTTTGTACGGACCTAACCAGTGCATTCTGAGCTTTCCTGGGTGCTGAAAGGATTTGTTGTCATACATCAGCACTAAATATCCTTCCTTGAAAGTTCTCTTCTTGATGTGTTTGCCATGCCAAGCTTTGTCCCTTGCTTTCTGAACTTGTTGGTGGAACCTTGCTAGGATCCGATCTTCCTCCATGGTCATCAACTGATTTAGTCGATCCTATACTGCACCTCGTTCTGTCATGTGTGTAATTGCTGCTATGCACAAACTAGGTACCAGAAATTATAGTGGCACCATTGCTTCTTGGCCATATACCAGTTTAAATGGCATGTGCCTTGTCAACGTTTTGCACGTGGTCCTTAGGCCCACAATATTGCTAGTATTTTGAGGTCTCAATCATCCATGTTGACATTATAGATCTTTTTCATTGCATTCTCAAGGATTTTGTTAAATGATTCTACTGTGCCATTTTCCTGTGGGTGATATGGTGTGTTATTATGATGATGAACTTCAAATTATTCATTCATAGCATTGATAGTAGTTTTAATGAAGTGTGTGCCTTGGTCGCTCATAAAAACTCTTGGGAACCCAAATCGAGTGATTACTTGTTCAAATAGAAAGTGTGATTTTGTTTCTACACTGCAATCCTTCACTGGTGCTTCTTCCGCCCATCTTGTCAAATATTTTGTCGTGGTGATAATGTACCTTTCTATTGTTCTTTTTGCTGGTGGGTTGATTGGTCCCACAAAGTATATTTCTCATTTATCGAATGCTTGTGATGTTACATGTGGTCGTAATGGCACCTCATCCCTTCTGTTGGTTTTACCAACCATTTGATAAACATCGCATCTCTGGCAGTACTCCTTTGAGTCTCTGTGAATGGTCGGCCACCATAGTCTGACGTGCAATACCTTATGCGTGGAAGTTTTTCCTACGTAATTTCCTCCTCCTATTCCCTCATGGGATTCTGTTAAAACTCTTGGTATTTGGTGTTCTAACACATATCTGCGCAATATGTTATCCGCACCCATTTTGTATAAGTGTTCTGCGATCAGTTGATAGTCTGCAGCCCAGACTACCAGGTTTTTCTTTTGTGTAGTGTTATACTCCTGTGGCATAGTACCTGTGCTCAAGAATTGAATGATATATGCAAAGTATCCATCAGTGATCTGGACTGAAAATAACTGTGCGTCTGAGAAGTTGTCTTCTAAATTTGTAGGTTCTTCTTCGTTTATGACCCTTGATAGGTGGTCAGGTCCTGCATTCAATTTTCTTTCCTTGACTATTACTTCAAAATCAAATTCTTGAAAGAGTAGTAACCATCGACATATTATCCCCCCCAACAATGGCTTGTTGACTAGGTATTTAAGGGTTGATTGATCTGTGAACATCTTGAAGTGTTTTCCCAATAAGTAACGTCTAAACTTCTGCAGTGCGTAGACCATAGTTCGTCCTTCCCTCTCTGTAGTGTTATAGTTCTATTCTGATTCTAATAGCTTCCTGCTCGCAAATGCTATAGGGTGATCCAGATCTCCCGCTCCTGGGTGCACCAAGATAGCTCCAAGTGCTATGGCCGATGCATCTAAATGTACGTGGAATGTCTTCTCCCAGTCTGGAAATACTAGTATTGGTGCGATGACCATCTTTTCTTTCAACGTATCCAGACCGTGTTGACAATCGTCGTTCCACTGAAACTTTGTGTCTTTTCTTAACAATTTCTCCATTGGTGCAGTAATCTGCGCGTATCCTTTGATAAACTTTATGTAGTATCATGTGTTTCCCAATGTCGCTCTTAGCTGACAGACTGTTTTTGGTGGTGTCAAGTTAACAATTACTGCAATCTTTGCAGGATCTACTAGTAAACCTTGTTTGCATACTATATGGCCCAGTAGTATCCCAAACGTTGTTTTGAATATACATTTTTTTATGTTTATTGATATCTGGCACTGTCTACATCTTTCTAACATCATCCGTAAGACCTCTACATGATCTTTCAACAAACTATATACTTTCCAATCGTCCAAGTATACCTCTAGAAATGGGTGGATGAATTCCTTAAACATGGTGATTACTACTTTGGAAAATATTGTTGGTGCATTCTTTAGTCCAAATGGCATGACTATGTACTGGTAGGATCCTCATTTTGTAGCAAACGTGGTCTTGTATCTTTCTTCCTGTGCTATCTTGATCTGGTGGTAGCCTGAGAATCCATCAATGAATGAGTAAAATTTGTGTCCTCCTAAGTTCTTCAACACTTCGTTTGTGAAAGGTGTAGGGAACGGGTCATGTAGGCATGCATCATTCAACTTCCTTAAGTCGACGCATATCCTTATCCCTCCTTTTTGTTTCTCCTTAACTACTATCGAGCTTATCCATATAATTCTTCCACTAGTTCTATGATTCCAGCTTCGAGCATCCTGTCGATCTCAGCTTTGACTTTATGCTTATATATTGGGTTCAATCTATATGGTCATTGTCTGATTGGTTTCGCTTCAGATCTGAGTGGTATCTTCATTTCTCCTATCTCTCCTTCTATACCCTTCATCTCTGTAAATGTCATGGGAAACAGATCTTTGTACTTGCATAGTAACTCTATTATGATTTCTATTGTTTGCTCATCCCAGTAATCTCCAATGCTGGCCATTTTGGGATTCTCAGCTATCCCAATGTTGACTTTCTTCACTTTGATCGATGCGGAAATACCTTCTAATTCTATAAGTGGACCCTCCACTTCTCTTTCTCCTTCCGCTTCCTCGACCTAAATATCACGTAAATCATCTTCATCCGGTGCTACCTCCTGCACATGATAACACAACAACAATGCTTTGACTGTCTGTTTTTTCCATTGTTGTTCTTGTGTTATGAGTTTGAATTCTAGTTCCTTGATGAATATCACTCCTATTATCTATTTCAGAGCTACATCTATGTTGGGGTTTTCATGCTCAAATGAAAAAGTGACTGTAAAAGTTTGTTGCAATAGTGTCCAGGTCGTAGCTCCTTTGTGCAATTTCTGGTCTGTATACCAATTCATTGGTATGCCCTCTAGAGTGTGTATGAAATGATGAGGCCATTCCTTTGGGGGTGTCATTTTCCACAACATTTTGCACTTCTCCAAGTGTTCCGCTGGTGCTCCATGTCCATCATACATCTGATGCTTGTGGTTTTTCTTTTCTGCGTCGAACCTTATGCGTAATAACTGCTTACATTGGTACCAATCTGTGATTGTCTCTTTTTGTGTGCCCCACCATATTGCAGGTGTGGCCTTGAGTTCTATATCAAGTGTTAAGAGTCTATGATTCTCTAAAACTTCATCTTCGTATTGTGCCAAGAATACTTCTAAATTGTTTATTTCGTGGAAACTGGGTGGTTCCCTTATCTCCCTACCTACCCATATTATTGCACAGTCTATTCGTGCACATCTTCTCGTGGATACTTCGTGTAGTCTTTGTTGCCAATTATCTAAACCACTATTTGAACTATTTCACATGAAGTAATGCTCTACCAACTGAGTATCCCATCTGCAGTTGAGTTTACATAATCCTCATTGTGTGCAGTTGTTCTATACAATTGGTTGATCTCCTCTAATTCTAAGCAAGTGTGTTCTACAAGCTTTTCCCCTTCTGATGGATCTAATGGCGCAATGACCCTGTATTCACCTGACTCAAATGTCATTTTTTGTGTCTTCAAATTGATCATGACATGGTTGTCAAATGCCCAATCCAAACCAAGCAACGTTGGATATGGTGTTCTCCCATCCATTTCCATGTCTTCTTTGGTAATACATTAACTCCATATCATAGATCTAGTATGATATCTCCCATGTTGAAATCCTCGATGTTGGCATTCAGTCTGAATTCTCTACTTGTTCTTGTCCTTGTATGTAGGTGATTGACTATCTTTTGTTCTATTTTTCCTTCCGCCTCTATGCTACATCTTTCTAATATGTTTTGCAATATTTTGACAGATGATGGATCATTTAATACTTTGACACATGATTCAAAAATGCCTTTGATTGTACTTTCTTGCCCCATGGGTTGCATTCCATTGGTATGATCTAATAACGAAGGCATCTCGTACTCTGGTGCTTCCTTTCTTTGCTGCCTAGTTGAAGTCGACGCCATGTATTCCTTCTGAAATTATTATCTGGCTTGCTTAAATATCTCCTTCTCATTCTACATGTCAAACTTCTTCCTTGGTTTGATGTTCTTCTTCACCCACTAGTGTTGTACTAGCTCTTGTCGGACTGCGTCATTTCCTCTTTTAGCTCCTCCGTGAGTAACTATGTTGGTTTTTTGTCCTTCATTCCTCGCTTCGGCTGAAATCCATTGAACATTCTGGTTTTTCTGGTTCCTCTTTTCCTGAATCTTTACCAATAATGTTGGATAGTCCTCCATATCATGGTTCGATGCACGACAATACATACAAGTTTTTGGTGGCAGTGGACATTCCCTTGCATAATGTCCTGGTTGTTGACAATTTTGACATACCACTGGTCCTCTACCTCTTCCAAAACCTCCTCTCATTCGTCCTCCACCTCTGTAGCCCACTCGATCTCCTATTGGCACGTTATAATGAGGCACCTGATTATACTGAGCGGTATTGTACTAAGGTTGCGTTGTGTTGTACTACGACTGCAGGGTATCATATGGTGGTTGTGCATTATTATACTTCTACTACGCAGTGTTGTATGGGGCTGGAACTTGATTAAATTGTGGTGTGGCTTTCCCAGTCATCATTTGTTCCTACACTCTATATGCATATGATGTCATTTCTTGCATCAAATCCATAGTTCTACAATCTTTGTCATCGTGGCGCACTGACTTGCAAAAGTTGCAATATGAACTCTTAGGGATTGTCTGGTATTTCTGCATCATTGGGAAGTGATATGGGTCAAGGCCTGGTTTCTTGAAGATTTCGCACCATAGTCCTCCTATTGGTAATGGGTTTGGCATTCCTTCTGCCATATATTGCGCGAATGTTGGACATTCGTTATTGTGATGTCCTTCCATCCTGCATGTAGTACACCAAATGGCTTCTCGTTTGTGCTTACTTTTATTCTAGTTTCGCTGGAACATTAAGTTATTCAAATCCTCCTTCAGTTCTTCAATGGCTGGATCCGTCTGCTGATATTGGTTTTCTTCCAGTTGCAAGGCTGCCTACAGAGCCTCTCCTTGCGTATGAAACTTTTGTTATCGCAATGGATATTTTAAGTGCGGTAGTAGTGAATTGACGAATAGGTTCCTATGTTGCATATCGTTCATGAGATATTTCAATTTTCCCTTCAGTCGCTTGAATCTCTGGTCAATCTCCCATATGGATTCTCTTAGTTTTTGTCTAATTTCAATCACCTCGTTCATGTACTGATCTTCTGAACTTGGCTTATGGAACTTGTTTATCAACAATTTCTTTATGTCCGTAATTGTTCTGGTTGTCCCTAGTGGATTGTTTGTATCTAAATTCATATACCAATCCAGTGCACGATCTCTTAGTGTAATCGCTAGTTGTGCCAGTTTAGTATCTTCATGTGTGATCTGTTTTTCTTCCCAAATCTTCTCATAGATGAACAAATGTTTTTCCGGGTCCTTCGATGCTTCTCCTTCAAATTCTGGTAACGTGATGGTGGGATCATGTCTTTCCATTCTGAACGTCGAACTACTACCTTCGCACAGTGTAGATACTTGACTAGTGTTGCCTGAACTAGCTCCTCCAGTTGTTGTTTCTTGTGTAGATGTACTTCCTACTGTCTTTCTTCTCCCGAAATCCAGTTGTCTAAACGGTGGTGTTCTCTTTGGTATATTAGTTGCACATGGGTTTATGGGTTCCACACTGACATTAATATGGATAGGATTGTTGTCTTCTCTTCCCGTTCTTGGACCTCTCATCTTCCTTTCATATGTTGCGCGCAAGATTTCCTCAATCTGCTCCACAGCCTGAAGATCCTCTACCTCTTCCTCGTCGCTCGCTAAGCCTTCCCTCGTGGCTATGACTCTCTTCTTCGTATTCACCTTATATTGGTAGGGTACTCCACTACGCATCTTTCTAGTTGTCGCCATGATCTGCTTGATCTGTTCGTTGTCCATCATGATTGGGTCCAAGGGTTCCTCCTTCTTTCCCTTATCCTTTGCTCCTTCCATTTCTCCTCTTTTTATCAGTGCTTCCCCCCTTCCCCCATGCACACAGGGAAGTTCTATTTGTTTGAATCCATTGTCATTACAACTTTTTTATATAACAATATCTTAATAGAAGTATACAATGATATAATGTACCTTCCTCAAGGTCCGCGCAGAAATTCTTGCTCTGCTGCATTGTATGACTTCGTTGTATCTACTGCAAACTCTGCTATAAAGCCTAGCACAATACTATCGAGCCAAAAATGTACTGCGCAGGTGAATTTGTTGTTCACCTACTATAACTGCTCAATCTGTACCAGGGTCCACTCTAACTATCGGATTTGGTTCATTGCGTGATTATCCTTCAACCTTAGTATCCACTTCTGCAATAAGTGTGGAAAATTACAGAAAAAAAACTTCGTGCAAATTAGTAAACACGTATTTCTCAAGATATTTGCGGGGTGTTACTCTAGGGTTTTTGTTATCTTTTTATGCAAACTCCAACTCTTTTGTCCTTAACCATCTTTCAATCTCTGGATTTGTGGGATTCCACGGTCTCAACATCCCCTTCTAGTGGCTCATTGTTTTCTTCTTTGCTTTAATATTCTCTTTCTCTGCCTCCCACAAATCTTACGTATTTTTTTAACATACCTCATCTACTCAATCCTCTATTATTCCTACCAACAACAACAGAAGAATTTGTTGGTTATCATCACTCATATATCTTGTTTGAGTTTGTATTGGATGACCCAAGGTTCATGTCTGCTCGGGTTTCCAACAAAGCCTCTAAAACTATCAGCGCTCCTGGTACACCTAAAGGCAACACAACACACAGGGTGCACTGCATCATCTCACCCGAGATAGTCTTAATGGGTGGCTACAATACTCATGTGTTTGTAGCCTAGGATTGAGTGGATAATCTGAGAACTGTATGCTAAGAACTCTATTATAACTTATTGATGCAATACAGTGCCATTATGACTGCACAGGAAATCTAACAACTCATTCATTTAGCCTATCTATATCCATTGAAGATAATAAATAAATGCATGCATTCAATCACATACCACAGATGTTACCATGGTTCACCCCCCCTTGGGCTACGTTCAAAAAGATCTGGCTCTTATATCTTTTATTATAGTCATTTTGTCCCTACAGTATCGCGTTCTTTACAACTCTTCTCAGTCAGGTTAAGATCTATTATAAGGCGGACTAGATCGCACTAGGCTCCTCAACCTGCAATCTAACCCTCAAGATCTACCCTCCTCAATCCCCTCTAGCTCAACAGCTTACAAAAGTAGGTCATACAAAAAAATATTGCATAGCATTCGCTTCTTTATATTTGTTTCTCTATATCTCTATCAATTCACTACAACAACCAGCCTCCTGTGAGATCTAGGTAACTATATTTATACGTTTCAAGATCTTAATCCATTACAATACATTACCAAAACACTAACCCTAGCATCGTTAGGTCTTCCATGCACACACAAATGTTGTTCTTCCTTCTAGTTGTCACTTTCCTCATGCATGCCTTATTTCCCAAAATCTTCTTTCTTTTCGCTTTGACTTGCTTCCAACACCTAAGTAGGTCAAGCACAATTTAGCAATGATCATATTCAAGTTTCAATGGATTATGACGACATATCTTGAGTTCCTTGATGCCATAATAGACTCATTATGGAACATAAATGCTTCATATGTCATCATTTTGGGTTTTCAAATTTAAAATATAACAATGATGAGATAAAAATCGTAATGATCATATTCAAGCTTTAATGGATTATGACATATCTTGAGTTCCTTGATGCCATAATAGACTCATTATGGGACATAAATGTTTGATATGTCATCATTTTGGGTTTTCCTATTTAAAATATAGCAATGATGAGATAAAGGCATTCACACATGCTTAAAAAGAAGTTCATATACGGTGATCAAGGTTGATGGGAGCATACAAACATTAAACCCGAACCAAATGCAACACATATTCTTATGATAGATTAATGGTAGAAATGGGCTAATCCATTGAGGTTTTCATGTGATGATCTTAGATGGATGTAATGCTCATTATTCTTTAAATTATATGATGCCAGTCAATGATTACAAATCATTGTTTTAAAAAAGGTGATATTTCTCTCAAGGATTTTGATGTCAAGGTTGCATTCCTTGATGTCAAGGTCGCACAGGAAACGGTCTTGGTAATAAAGGTATTAGAAAAAATTTCAAAATTTTATATTAAATATTCATCAATCTCTATATTATTAGATCGTTTTTTAATTTTAAAACAAAAAATAAAAATTAATATAAGAGTGTATAGTGCTTTTGTATTTTATTTCAAATTTATAGTCCCATTTTCTTCCTTTCTCATGCACAAGAGATTTACCCGTAATATAAGATCATATCATGTAAGTTCATATTGGGGCTTTTAACTATAAAATGTAATTGAATACATTGGATCATATTAAGTGGGTAAGTGGATTTTTTAATTTAAAATGGCGATACATATTGGAAGGAGGGTTGAACTAACCAAAATGTAAGGTGCAAAGATAACACTGACTTTAAATTTGGTACTTGAACATTGTTTTGAGATGGCATTATTGAATTTGTAATGAAAGTATTTTAGAGTTTGAATTCTTTCTATGTTGAA
>ML795539.1:35181-80956 GCA_009831015.1 Picea engelmannii
CAAAATCCATAGATATTTTAATATTTTTACAAAACTATCGCCAAACATTTTACATTTTGCATATTAAGGACTAGTAAGATTAGCCCATGTTTTTACATTTTAATATAAATTTCCATCCTTAAAATCATCCCTACTATATATTCATCCTCGACCATACTGAGTGCCACACTAATATGTTTCCTGTTGAGCCATGAGATCATAGCTGATCCCAAACTAAAGTAACATCCTGATGTACTCTTCCATCTATGACACTACCGACCCAATCTGAATTAGCATAACCTTAGAGTCTTATCTCACAATCCAAAACATATATGAGTCCATAGTCAACTATACCTTTCAGGTACCTCAATATATGTTTTTCCACAATCAAGTGAACACTTCTAGGTTCAACCATATATTGGTTCAATGTGTTCACCGCAAAGCATATATATGGCCTTCTAATCGTCAAATACATCAATGAACCAATCATCTCTTTATGCATGGTGGAAACCATTGTCTTTGAAGATGTATCACTCAATAACTTCAGGTTCATCACCATTGGTGTAGAAATGGATTTACAATCCATCATTGTGAATCTCTTCAGGATTCCTACAACATATTTTCCTTGGTTAAGGAAAATCTCGTCCGATTTCTACCATACCTCTAGACCTAAGAAATAATGCATCATACCCAGGTCCTTCATCTCGAACTCTGCAACATGCTTCCTCTTACACTCATGTATGAGCTTATCATCCCCTATTAGAAACAAATCATCCACATATAACAACAATATCATTGGTCCACCATCCACAACCTTGTATTAAAGGTTGGAATCTGCTTTGCTCTTGGTAAATCCCAAGCTCATAAGAAAAATGTCAATTCTACCATACCATTCCCTAGGTGCGTGCTTCAATACATACAAGGCTTTCTTCAACCTGCACACATGTGTCAGCTTGTCATGTGTCTCTAATCCTTGTGGTTGCTCCACGTACACTTCCTCTTATACTACACCATTCAGAAAATTTGTCTTCACATCCATCTGATGTACCTTCCATTTCATTACTACAACTATCACAAGTATATCTCTAATTGAAGTGTATCTCGCCATAGGAGAAAATGTCTCCCCATAATATATTCCTTCTTTCTGGAAAAAACCATGAGCCACGAATCTTGTACTGACTTCTCTTTTGGACTCAGAACCACATCCCAAACATCATTCTTCATAATGGAATGGTACTCCTCAATCATGGCATCCTTCCATACTTTCTTCTCTTCATCCTCTTCATAACAGGTAGGTTATGCATCAATGATATCACTTAACAATGCCATGTAACTAGAATATGGTCACAGTTTCTTACTTTCTCTAAAATATCCATTTAGAGTACCATATTTCTTTGCATCCTGAATAATCTCTCGAGCCCAAGATGGTCTTATCTTATTTGTAGTCATCTCTTGGGGTGGATATGCAGGTCTCTATTTTCAGGAAATGCAAGGCACTTCTACACTAAGACTAGTATAAGAGAAGAAGGATTTAATCAAGAATGTAAATGAAACAAGCAATCACACAGTACACTAAGATTTTACCCTGGAACCCTTAAACAGGAGAAACCAACATTCCTTTGAGTGTTTTTCTCTCTTGTTATCTTATTCAATATGAATAAAAGGTTACATGCCTAACCTTGGTCCACACCTAAGACACAATCGACATCATACCCTCTTTCCTGCGCAAGAACAACCCTGCAAGAAAATCAGATTACATATGCATGACCAACAACCTATACCTACATGTGCATTAGCCTGCATAAGTGTATTACATAATTATTTATTCATTAGCATTTTAGGCCTTACAAAACGCCTCTTTATAGGATTTACAACATGAAAAACCCTAAATATTGGCGCCCAAAAAATGGTTACAGATCCGTGCATATTATTGGCTACAAATCCTAGGATTATGTTATAGTTGACTTCCAAGTTGGGTTACCAGTTGACTACTAGTCGGCCTTCATTCAGTCTTTAGTTGGTCGTCTCACACCTGCACTTCAACCTCTTTTTGGTTGACTTTATTATCGATATCTTTGACTTCAGATTTTCTTGGTTGACTCCCTCGACCGTCGACTTGTTATCGATCCACCTCGACCTTCGACCGTTAGTTGATCCACCTCAAATCGACTTTCACCACAAAGAATATAAAAACCCAACACTCTCCTACTTGTTGTCTTATTTTCTAAAACATGAGATTCCTGAACTTTCATTCACAGACCCAAGGAAACAATTCCCATTGCCTCTCTACACCAAGAGAACTTCACAACACTCATAGACTTGGTGAACGAGTCTGCTATGTTTTCCAATGTGTCTAATTTCTCTGGTGAGCACCTCCTTTCTTTCCACCATATCTCTCACGAAATGGTATTGTACATCAATGTGATTAGTCTTTGAATGATAAGCAGGGTTTTTTGCCAGAAATATTGTGCTTTGACTATCGCAACTCACCGTCATAGCTATCTGCTCAAACTCGATTCCTGAACACAACCTTTGAAGCCATACCGCTTCTTTGCTTCCATGAGTGGTCACCATGTATTCAAATTTTTTTGTTAACAAGGCTACAAATTCCTGTCGCTTACTCATCTAGGTTATTTCTCCACTGAACATCTTGAAGACATATCTGTTGGTCGACCTCAATCGATCCAGATCTCTATCCCAGTCGGCATTGACAAAGCCATGTACATATAATTTACCATTGTCACCTCTAGGCCTTCCTTGGTAGCATATAGCATAGTCCTTTGTGCCACACAAATACTTGAATACTCTCTTGAAAGTTGTCCAGTGCTCCTTTCTAGGTGTTGACATGTACCTTCTCAACACTCCCACTGCATGGAAAATGTATGGTCGAGTGCAAACCATCGCATACATTATACTACCAACATCACTTGCATAGGGAACATGTGACATGTCCTCTATCTCTTCTTGTGTCTTTGGACATTGCTCAGTAGAAAAATTTTCTCCCACGGGAATTGGCACCTTCACCGGTTTGCAATCCTGCATGTTGAATCACTTCAAAACTGTCTCAATATACTTCATGTGATTCAACCAGAGATTTCTAGCAGCTTGATATCTCTTAATATCCATTCCCAGAATGAAGTTAGCTACACCGAGATCCTTCATGTCGAACTTGGAGGATAGTTCTTCTTCACCTCCTTTATTGCATCCATGTTGTTTCCAATCAACAACATGGCATCGAGATACAAACCTACATATATGAAACACCCACCTTCTTCCTTGGAATATATGCAGTGATCAGATTTGCTTGTCACCAATCCCAAACTAGGGATGCAAGTGTCAAACTTCTAGTACCACATCCTTAGAGATTGCTTTAGACCATAAAGGGATCTTTTGAGTTTGCACACTAACTCTTCCAAGTCCCCATGTAGGACCATTGTCTTCACATCCATATGTTCTATCTCCATATCAAATTTTGCATCTAGAGACATTAATACTCTAATGGAAGTTAGTTTTACAATAGGGGAAAAAATATCATCAAAGTTGACTCCTTCGACTTGGGAATAACCTTTCACTACCAGTTGAGATTTGAACTTCTCGACTTGTCCTGTGGCATTCATATTCTTCTTGAACACCCACTTGCTACCAACGAGCTTTCCCCCAGTAGGTAACTTGACCAAATCCCATGTCTCATTTTTGTACAAGGATTCCATCTCTTCAACCATGGTGTTCTTCCACAGTTTACCCTTTGCCGAGTCGACTGCCTCACTGACCGACTTGGGCTCATCATCGATGGTAGTTAGCACAAATTCAAAACAGAAGTCGGGTGGAATACACCTCTCAATTGGTTTTCTTATTCTTTCTAACCTCCTTACCACTAGATTCATTTGTTCCACCTCTTCCTCAGATTCAGTTGACTTATCTTAATCATCTTCTTCGTTCCTCAATTCAAACCACACTGTATCAAGATTATTATCAGTCTGAACAACTTCCTCAAGCTATGATTTACCTATGAATTCTCTGAAGACCGTATCTCGACTGTACATTATTCTCCTTAATGAGGGATCCCAGAGCTTATATCCTTTCATCCCTTCTTTATATTCGATGAAAATACATTTGACTACCTTCTTGTCCATCTTGCTCCTATTTTCCTTGGGAACATGTAAAAATGCATCACAACCAAATAACTTGAGATGCCACCAAAGCATTCTTACCAGACCTTACCTCATTTGGAGTCATGTTGACTAGCGTCGACGAAGGAGACATATTAACTAGATATCTTGCAATCTCAACTACCTTCACCCAAAATTCTTGTGCGAGCCCAACACCACTGAGCATGCTCCTTTCCTTATCCATGAAAGTTTTGTTCATTCTCTTGGAGACTCCATTTTGTTGTGGGGTATATGGTGTGGTATTTTGGTATTCTATGCCACATTCCTTACAGAACTGATCAAATTTCTTTCCACAGAATTCACCACGATTGTCATTCCTTAGCACTTTAATCTTCTTTTATGTCTGGTTTTCCACAAGATATTTAAACTCCTCAAATCTCTCTAAAACCTCTTATTTCTTCCTCAGAAAATATATCCATGTCTTCCTGGAAAAATCATCTATGAAGGAGACATAATACATGCATAAACCAAGTGAAGGCACTATAACCTAGCCAAACACATCATTATGCGCCAGTTGTAGAATCCCATTTTCCCTTGTCGATCTATATGGGAACCTCACCCAACTTTGTTTTCCATATATGCAATGTTCACATAATTTGACTTCTAAACCACATTCAGGAAAAGCTTCTACCATACCTTTACTTTTCATAGATCGAAGTCCTTTTTCTCCAATGTGTCCCATCCTTCTGTACCATAGCCTAGTCGGGTGGATCTCATCATGTCTTGTCAAGTTATTTTGAACCAACTTGGCTCGAGTCAAGTCAATTTGTGTCAAAATAAATTTGATTCAAGTCATAGTCGAGTCAATTTCAGGAGCAACGATGTTGTTGCATCCAATCGAGTCGACATTCCCTAACAACTTGTGTAGGGTACAAATCCAAACTCCTTTCATTACGACCATTGCACCTCTAACCATCTTTCACGAATCCTTATGAAACAGAGTATGCACACCTGCATCACTCATCTTGCTAATTGATATCAGGTTTCTTGCCAAACCCGAAATGTGTAGCACACCTGGAAGGGTTCTTTTCCTCCCATCCTACAGTCTTAGTTGGACTCTTCCCCATCCAACAATTATGGTTGTCGAGTCGTCCCCCAAGAACACATCACCCCTATCATATTGTTCATATTCATAGAACCATTCTTTATGTGGTGTCATATGATAGGATTCTCCTCAATCGATCAACCAAACATATTGATCCAACTGTGCACTGGTCGATGTCAGATAAACATCACCTCCCTTGTCTAAGGTCATCTTTCTCTAATTCGAATGATTCTTGTCGGATCCAACACTAACATTTGTTTCCTTTGATGTACAATCATTTTTATAATTCCCAAATTTACTGCATTTCCATCATCTTCGCGTCGACTAAACTGGGGACTTAGATCTACCCTTCGAATTGAAATTTCTACTGGAGAATTTTCCTTTATCTCTATCTACTGGTTGACCTCTCACTACTAGAGCATCTTTGGTTGATCCTTCCTTGTTATTCCTTCTCAATTCTTCTGAAAGCAAAGAAGAAACCACGTCCTTTAGCACTAATGTGGTTGTATTACTCCCAATAGCCATGACTAAGTTATCCCAGGAGTCTGGAAAATAACATAATAGGTTGATACATTTATCCTCATCAGTTATCTTAATATTCATAGACGATAAATGGCTTAAAATGGTGTTAAACACATTTAAATGCTTAGTCATCGAAATGTCATCACTCATCCTCAAAAGATACAGTTTCTTTATGAGAAACAACTTATTTACCAGATATTTCGACTGGTATAATCTTCCCAACTTTTCCCACAGTTTCTTAGCTAAATACTCATGAAAGACATTTATTATCACTGAATCTACAAGACAAATTGGAATTGTACTTATTTCTCTTCTTTCTAGTTTCTCCCATTCTTCTGTCGACATTCCTGTCAGTTGGGTACTTGGACAGAATACTATCCATTGTTCTTGATCCACAAGAACATATTCCATTTTAATCTTCCAAAGCTCAAAATTATGGCCATTGAATTTTTCTATCTCTATTCTGGAACTATTTTCCATTCTTTACCATGATATTTAACACAATTTATGACTTACGACTCTTATTGTACCTAGGGTTTAGTTATCAGATTCAAGATTGGAAAATCAAGATTTGATATACTCACAAAAGCATAGCACCGCTCTGATCACTCACTTATCAGGGAAAACCTAAGATCTGATACCACATGTCAGGAAATGCGGGGCACTTCCACACTGAGCCCAACATAAGAGAAGAAGAATTTAATCAAGAATGTAAATGAAACAAGAAATCACATAGTACATTGGGATTTTACCCTGGAACCCTTAATCGGGAGAAACCGACATTCCTTTGAGCATTTTGCTCTATTTTTTTCTTATTCAATATGAATAAAAGGTTACATGCCAAACCTTGGTCCAAACCTAAGACATAATTGACATCATACCCTCTTTCCTATGCAAGAACAACCCTGTAGCCAAATCGGATTACATATGCATGACCAACAACCTATACATACATGTGCATTAACCTACATAAGTGTATTACATGATTCTTTATTGATTAGCCTTTTCGGCCTTACAACACGCCTTTTTATAGGCTTTACAAAAGTAAAAACCCTAAATATTGGTGCCCAAAAAATGGTTATAGATATGTGCATATCATTGTCTACAAATCTTGGGATTCTATTACAGTCGACTTCCAAGTCGGGTTACCAATCGACCTTCATTCGATCTCTAGTCGGTCATCTCACTCCCACACTTCAACCTATTTTTGGTTGAATTTTCATCGATATCTTTGACTTCAATGTTTCCCGATCGACTCCCTCGACCTTCGACTTGCTATCGATGCACCTCGACCTTCGACCGTTAGTCATTATGCCTCAACTCGACTTTCAACACAAAGAATATAACAACCCAATATCTAAGGTTCTTCCATATTATGATCTTTTGAAACATACTCTTCTGGTACAATGTCATTACCTGTATCTGTATATGCAATCCTAGGGGCTTCAGGCTCCTCATCATGGACCTCACCCGTATGATTATGCCTCGATCTACTAAAGGTTGCATCCTCATCGAAGGTAACATCTCTGCTAGTCTGACCAAGGATGTAGACTCTATATTCCTTTTATGTCTCACCATATCCAACAAATATGCTTGTCTTTCCTGAAGGATCCAACTTTGATCTCTTATCCTTGGGAAAATGCACATATACTAGACAACCAAATATTCTCAAGTGGTTGACCTTTGGATTTTCTCCTATAACATTTCTTCTGGTGTCTTGTTCCCAAGTATACTATGAGGAATTTTTTTCTACACATATATAACAATCCTAGCTACTTCTTCCCATAGATGCATCGATAAATCCTTATCATGAATCATATCCTTTATTGCTTCCATTATCGTCTGGTTCTTTCTTTCTTCCACACCATTATGTTGAGGATTGTAGGGAGTAGTGAGCTCCCTCTTAATTGCAAATTCTCCACAAAATGCTTTGAAATCATCTGATGTGAACTCTCCTCCATTATCTAAAATTAAAATCTTTATCTTATTTTTAGAAAGATTTTCTACAAGGGCTTTGAATTCCTTTAACTTGCTAAATACTTCTCTTTTTTCTTTCAAGAAATAAATCCAAGTTTTACATGAGAAATCATCAATAAATGAAACATAATATTCATACCCACTAAGTGAAGTGGTTTTCATTGGTCACACTTCTAAGTGCAAAATATCCAAAACTCCTTTGGCTTTGTTGTCACTTCTTAGAAATAGACTCTTCACGTTCTTGCCTTGTGCACATCCCTTGCATATACCATCATGATTCACCTGAATCTCTAGAAAACCTGTCACCATATTTCTCACGATCGGTAATGATTTGTAATGTATGTGAGCAAGTCTTCTATGCCATAGCTCACTTACATTTATTGTACTGTGAACTAATGTTGAATCTGAGTGTCCCTTTAATTTGTATAGACCTCCTTCTTGAACACCAATCACAATAGCATCATCAATAGACTTTCCTCTTGGCCACATAAGAACTTCACCATCAACGAAAGAAATTCTAAATCCTTTCTCATCCAATGTTGAGATAGAAAGGATATTCTTATTCAAACGAGGTACATACAAAACTTCTTTCATCTTCATAGGCTTTTTGGAATCCAACATGTAGGAGGCTTGTCCTACCCTTTAATGGGATACTAATATTCATCACTTAGCTTCACCTTATGAGGTGAATTCTTCTGAACTAGATTTGAAAGATAATCCTTGTAACCGGACATGTTCTTAGAAGAACCACTATCAACAAGCCATGTGTCACATCCATAAGTGATTGACCCTATAAGAGATGATATATAAACATATTATTCACTTGAATTATAGTCTTTTGTTATCTTCTGAGTAGGTTAATTGTCTTTTGTGGCATGAGCATGATGTCTTTTATTCTTTCCTTTTCTGATTTGATCTTTTATGTGAGGAAAGTTTCTTGCAATTTGTCCCATCTTCTGGAAGCTGTAGCATTTGTAACTTGAATAATCCTTTTGAGTTTTTTTGTGTCATTTGTGACCTTTGAAACTTCATGTGGGGATGAACCTATTTCTTTCTTTTTCCTTTTCTTGCATGTGCTGCTAGTTCTAGATTTTCATCATCACCCAAATTTTATTCTCTTGCTGCCAATATAGCTTCTTCTTGAGTGTAATCTTCCCATAGCCTACTAAAATTTGCTATCTTTCTTCTTGAATAGATTCCCTAAATAAATGATTCCCAAGAACCTGGGAGATCATTCAATGTAGTCATTACTATCTCAGCTTCTTCAACTGTGTCTCCAATGGCTTCAAGATGTTCTTTGATTTGAGATACCCTCGTAAAGTAGGATTGAGTGGTTTTTGAGTTTTTCATCTTCACATTCTTGAGTTATGTCCTCAATGCCATCTTCTGGTTGATATTATTGCCTTAATATAGTTGGGATAAAGTATCAAACATCTTCTTTGGAATATTCAATGATGAGACATGAGGGATTAAGTGATCCTTGATATAATCTGCAATAATCCTCTTTGCTTTAACCATGGTCTTTTTGTGCTTTGCCTTAACTTCATCTCCCTCTGCCTCTTCAACTTATTTTTCAATGAAGCCTTATATATCATTTTCTTCTAGAATTGGCATCACTCTATATTTCCATACTCGAAAGTTATCATCACTCTCAAGCTTCTCATTAATCTTGGTGTTGGAAGTCATTTTGCCCCGAGATCTTGAAAATATGAAAAAAAAATGAAATTTTGCAAAAATGAATTTTGACCTTACCAGTGAGTGCGATATGCCAAGGTGACCTTCTTTCTCCAAACGTCTTCTCCAACTTCAACCTTTAGATGTCCAAATTCCTTGACTTAGGGTTTCATGAGAAAACCCTAATTTTTCAACTTTCAAATTTTATAGATCTGATATAGGGGAAAGATGCGCCCTCCTCAGGTGAGCCTTTTTTGAGGTATTATATTTCCTAGAAAGTTCCTCTAGACTGTGAAAAATGGCCTCTTTTAGAGTATCTTTGATACCATGTTGATATTTTTATTAAGCAATTAAGAGTATTCATAATTCTTTAACTTTTAATTATTAGAATAATCTGCATGCATGAGGATCACTGAAAGAAAGACATTCACAGTATACACAAGGATTTATCTTGGGAAACCCTCTTGGGGAATAAAACCCAACAAAACTTATTCAATATAGATTCATCAACCAGGTACACCGTCAATACAATGAATAAACCCTAGCACAACAATGTGATGTCATCAATACAAGAAGAAATGCTAACACAAGAGAGTGATATTATCAGATATCACATGAGAAAGGTGGAGCACCACTAGAAAAGAGAGAAATATTATCCCAAAGGCTCAAAACCAAGTATAGAACACATCCTTGCTGAAATTTCAGCTTCTTGGTTGTAGTAGCGAACTTCCTTGATGAGAGAACGAGTTGTGATTGTTAGAATGAGGCCTAGGTGCCTCTTATTTATAATCTTCTGTTGAATTTTTCCCAAGATGACTTGAGCCTATACTAGGGCCAACTTTACATCAAAATAATATTATTTTACAATAAATTAATCTATATTCTTATATAGGAGTCGACTTTTCATTTTGTACTTCTTCCAAGGGTTTCCAAGTTTCTTCAATGTTTCTTATTGGTGAATGACTTCTGAGGTTTCCAAAACATCAACACATGCCTCCATTTATTCTTTGATCAATCCTTGGATAGGCTCTGCATTTTATTTCCTTATGTCCAAAATTGTTGCATGAAAAATAGTTACCAAGAAAAAGATATTCATACATGTTCACAGTAGGTCTTCTTAGTGTCATCACCCTTCTGAATTCATTCTTTCTATGAATGATAACATGCTTATGTTGGTCATGGTTTTCTTCTTTGGTGTTATCATCTTGCTTTTTCCTCCTTCTCGGGGACAAAACCGTACCTTCACGAACGATATGGGCCCGTATGCTTCAGGTTGAGAATCAAGTCGTGGGTGGCCTCTCAAGCCAAAAGTATCCAAAAACTCACATTTTTACTCTCCACTACATTTGAGAGCTTGCTTGTGCTTCCTTGCTCGATGCGAACAAGTGATAAATTCCTCATCCTCCCCTTTAAGTAGTGCGATGAGTGATAAATCCCTTTCTCTACCTTAAATGAGCAAGCAATAAATTCCTCATCCTCCCTTTTAAGTAGTCAGATGAGTGATAAATCCCTTGCTCTACTTTAAATGAGCAAGCAATAAATTCCTCTCCCATTGGTTGAGCCTACTTGCGCATCCTCGATTTAGCATGTTGATCCAAGTTTCGATCGGTCCCCCTTACTCGTTCAAATACCAATAGACTTTGTGTCATGGACTGACCAAACAAAGTGACTAGCGAGCCTGGTCCTACCCATGCCTAAACTCACCCTCACCCCTTTATAACTCTTTCAAGATCACGTGAGTTATTTTGTTGCTTGTTCTTATTTATTTTATATGTGATAATGCAAGTGATTTAACCCTCACTCCCTGTTGTCGGCGATTTGTCGGCTACTTTAACAAGGGAATTTCAGATAGGGTTGGATAGAGTGTTAACAACCTCCCCTCTCGTGAGCTAGGGATATTATAGGGATAGGCTTGGCTCCGTAAAAGACCTTGGCTCCGGACCTTGGATTTCCCTCTAAGGTGAGGGAAAGAAAGTAAAGCCATCGTTAATGTAGCATCTGTTACACCCACGAAATTTCTAGTGGATTTATGTGTATGTCCCATCCCAGGCTCTGGAACTTGGCTTGGCCTTGGCTCTGGGCACCAGCCATGGAAAATCCCTTACATAAGGACTTGATTTAGGGCCTTGGCTTATAAAGAGCCCGATAAAGGGACTTATTTAAGTAACTTATTTCCAGTATATCCATATATGGAAGGAAGGAAAAGTCGTACTTCCATAAGGAGTTCTTATCTAAAGTAATATAGTGTCGGGCAGAAGCTGGGTTGGCTTCATAGACCCTCCTAGGTCAGGTGAACAATAAATTCCCTTTCATTCAGGGTCCGTTTGCAAGATCGTTCTGCACCATTGTTTTCTACTGATTTCTTCCATTCACCAAGCATTCCTATGGATCAATCATGCACCACACCAATATCTACCACATCCATGCATTTAATACATAATTCTGATTTTTGGTCGTTTATTTCATATGTAATCTTGATAGAAGAGCCCTAGCTTTCTGCCCCACCCAATAAATTCCCTCTATATTGTTTCCCTAATCAAGGATGACCTACCTACTCCTACTATTTCCTACTGGAGGGCATTAATAGAGATGAGAAGCAAAACTAATGAGATTAAGAATATACTATTTATTGGAAAGCCCAGAGAGTCAGCTGCATGGGCTGAAAAAGTTGGGTAATATAATATAATAAGTAAGTGTCTCGATCGGCTCTGGCCATCGGCTATTCCAAAGGATTATTTGGGCCAACAATTGATGGGAGAGGGCACCAACCTACCGGGATTCTTTCCTCCTTTCTCTTTCAAATGTGAAAGATTCTTCCCCCAACCGCTTTTTTCTATCACAAAAAGTAAGAAACTCCTTTCCGAGCGATACGCGTAACTCCCCAGTTGTGGGAACAATGTGGATCAATCTATGGAAAAACTATCTTCCTATAGAACTAACCAATGTCCCAGTCCTATCCGCTCAATAGATTTGCTTCCAAGAAGAGAGGGTGGTATCTTTTTCTATTACCAAGAGGATTTATCAATCTGCCTCCCATCCCAATATCCATGCTTGACCAACTTCCTCTCCTTTATTCATCTTATTGGTCGAGGCCCCTCTGTCGCCTTGTTGGTTGCCCAAGCAATTTTTTGGGAGAAGTTCTGTAAGATGCTTCTACTGTGAGATAAGGGCATTGCCATTACGTAGATGACAAAAAAGAGGGAAGAGCATGTCCTACCACTAATATACCTTATTTCTAGCGATCAAGACTTTGAATTCTTCTGAGACCCATGTGAAGAAAAAAGGGGATCCTACTCTTAGGACAGGCTTTGGGAGAGAGAGAGCAGAACATCTCAAGATCTCTACTTACAATCAATCGATAAGTCGAGTCTATTACAAGTCTGAAATCAAGGTAGCATCCCCGTAATGAATAGAGTGGACACAGAGTAGAGAGGCCAACCTGCCCATCCTTGTTGTTGTTATCTTGTTCATTGATCTATATGGAGAATACCTCCCTCCTATAGTAGAAGTTATGATTCAATACACATCCTTCTGCCCACCCGCTAGTTCCCAGTTTGCTAGCTATTCCTACTGTACCAGACAGAATAATTGGGTGGTCGTTCAATTAGGGAGTTTACCCCTTCCATCTGGGAACAATCACTATTAATTACTTACTCAAGGTTTGTTTCAATGAGAATAACCTATGAAAATATTCAATTCAGTAGCGATGTTTCATTAAGAAAAGAATTAAAGGGTAGTTGTCTACTTCTTTTGTTCAACGCATTCTGCGATACATACTTCTTCATTGCTTGCTGCCCTACTCCATCCTCCTTCATCCATATATTATTTAAGTGATATCAATAATTCAAGTGATATTGTACACTCAGAACGTAGGTCAAGTAATCAATGTCTATAAGGGTCATTACTAATGTTACTAAGCCTAATGCATAGTTCATTTTATACAGGTTTCCTCTACCCATCTATGGAAGTCAATCTCCAACAAATTGAGAATACTCCATTTCCATGCCCCAAAGGCCCAACAAACACCTCTAATACCAGTACCCAAATCTTGTTGGGGTTTAAAAGCAGTTTCAAAACTACCTATCCAATTTCATTGCCATTGACAAAGGACAGGTAATATAGATACTTTCCAATCTATCTCAAAATATTGATTTCATATTATTTGAATTACATAAATAATCATCCGGAGAAGAATCAACCTTTAGCTTGACCTACTATACAGGTTGGATTCTCTCTTTCCTATTCAGACCGTCAAGTTAATGTATATCTTTCATGGTCTAAGGATGAGATGCCTTTGATCAATGATCCATTCAGAATTCCAAGTAATTGTGATAATGGTATGTGGCCTATGACATATGGGGATACCTAAATCGATAGATAGATGTACCTAGCTCTCCATATCTTCGTTGAATAAGGATCTTGACATCGTAATAATTTTTGTATGCATCACACAAATTTTTCAATAAGAGTAAAGGTCCGTTGGAATATGTCAGATCTAATTGGAACACCCGGATTGACTTATGTATCCCATTCGCTCTATTAGAAACTCATCTCACAGCCACTGCTATGATATTTGTTGCTATCTCTCATTGTTTTTATCTAGTACCCCACCCTGCTACTTCATAGACAATATAATGCGCTTACTTTGGTCCCGCACCACTTCTAGGAAATCTGGGTGTGAGCAAGAGTTTCTTTGGTTTAACAACTTGAATCACTGCTTCACTCAAGAAATACTAATATATTTATGGGGAATATAATGAATTCTCTGAAGTTAGAGATATCGACAAAATGAATTATCATTGATGAAGCAAGCCTTGTGAATCACCATATTTGAACCAACCTATATTCCCTATATAAAATAGTTTAGCATCTTTCCCCATTCATTTTCCACCAACCGCAGAACTTGATCTCATTTTCTCTTCAGGTAAGAGAAAGATATATCCACATTGACTTTGACTATTATTGGTTGGATGCAAAACTACACCTTATTTTCTCTTTGAATAAGAGACAGACATCGATGCCTTTACTATATACATACATAAGAACCAAAATAAGAAAATGTTATAATAAATATCTCCTAAGGGGACATATATACTTATAATATATAAGTTTTTTTCTTCAACCTAACAACTTACCTTCCCCTACTGACCAACCACAGTGGAGACATCCTTAGCAAGCCCAGTTAGTCAGGTACTGCAACGGGAAGAAGGAAAGGAGGTACCGCATCCAACCACTAGGAGGCTCAAGGGGCTCTAGTCAATATGGTCTCTCTTCAACCTATTGGCCACAATATCTTTCTTACACCAACAACTTTGTTCCATCTTCTGCAGTTCTCTCATCAACCTGCCCCAATAGAATAATTTCTCTCATAAAATAGCTCCCAAACAAAATAACATGGAGGACATGGATTATATATCAACAAGTATCAACAAGTGGTGTACTTAGGGAGGAGAATGGGTGCTAACTAAGGATCACACCTAGTTTTCTCAAATGGAAAGGATGTATCAATGCGAGTATAACGTATATATCAGAACTATGGTGACAAGTGGGACTATTCTCTACTCTAGTAGTAGTAGTAGTATGTTCTACACTAACTAATGGGATTGGGACTAATGGGAATAGGACTAATGGGAATAGGTGTTGTTGATTATTATCCTTCCGGAAACTATAAGCCATCGAATATGCATCAACGTATTTATTTATTGTTACAATTTACAATGGAAAAGTGAATCGTAGATATGCAATATCGGTTGTATGGCAGTAGGGGAACCCTATGACAATGTGAATGGCGATGAGACACTACTTACTATTGGTTGCTTACCAACTAGAAATGACAACCTCCTGGGCACTTACTTGACTTACTTACTATTGACATACTTATTTTGTTGGAATCCCCAACATGGATTCCCATATACAATTTCTTAATTCATATAATAATGGGTCACTAACTTACAATCCCCATATCTGTTGGGTGGTTTTCAAAGCTAGAGAGAACTACTCTCGTAGTAGGTCCCATCCAGGAGAAGGAGGAGTCCTTGTCGATCTAAGTGTCTTTCATATGAAAATGGGATAATGGGAGGATAATATACACCTACCTCTATTACTTATATGGAGGGTAAATGGGTTTGATACCCTCATCATCGATAGAAACACCTTATATGGGTTTGAGACCCTCCTCATTGATAGAAACACACTTAACAGGTTTAATACCCTCCTCCTCAATTGATTGGGGAAACAGGTTTTCTACCCTCCTCAATATACAAACTTTCTTGGGTTTTCTACCCTCTTCAGCAGGCAAGTGTCTAGGCCTCTATCGATAGAGTGTCCAGGCCTCAATGTAAAGGCCTTTTGATATCATGTCATAATCATTAATGGGCCTAATGGGCCTACTTCCTCTCGATACCGCTTGAATAGAATCCAATGTATGACTTACTTTATTGGCCAACCTAATTCACCTCACCTAATAGTGCAAACCCCTATTGTTTGTTGTGGGACCTCATGGTGATACCCTATGATAGGTGCTACCTCTATGCGCAACAGTTCTGGTTGAACTTCTCATCACCTACTACCTATCGGTTGAACCACCTCATGGTATTTATTGGTATTTCGTATTGAAACATACTAATCGTACCATATCAATAGTAGTGGAACCTATCCTATTGGTTGGAGAACTGTAGGAGTTAACAAAACCCATTGGATTATTGTATTATCCCTGACTTATTCCCCTCCCTATGGAAGCTTTGTAAAGGATCCTATATTGATTGGTAATGATCTCACCACCATATGAGAATGATTGGTTGTTGTTGGAGCCTTCCCTCCCTTAATAATGAAAGGAGACATTGTTCCACTAGAGTGAGTTCTATGGAGTATGGACTAAGACAAGAGGGCTAGGTTTCCACCAGTTATGACTATTGCTTATGGGTGTCTATGTTTGGCGTATAATAAAAAAGTGAATTCAGTAAATTATAGATATTTTTGAGATATGGCAGCGATATCCATATGTAAAATGTAGATATGAAATTGAAAGGATCACCTAAATACAAGGGAAACGTCTCCATGCAAGATTATATATCAATGTGTTATGTTTAGACCTATAAAAGAAAGGGCAGTTTCTCCTAGTGATAAAACGAGGACGGTTAGAATGTTGTACTTGACATGGAAAGGAAGTCTCGATGTGAGTCTCAAGAGTCAGTTGTAGCCCACTAGATGCACTAGAACTAATGGGAACAAGTGTGTTTACTATTCCCCCCACCCACCAGAATAATAGAAAGTAGGGCACTAAGGATATTACTATTGTCAATAGAGCCATTCAACACCATTACAGTAAGGGGGGAACCTTACTCAGGCTAGTTCTAGCTAAGACTAAAGAGAGTATAGTCTACTATTCTTTTTTGGATGGAATTCACAATGGAAAAGTGAAACGTCTCCATGGCCATATCGTATAGTAATAGGGGTTGTAGTTGGTGTCCACCTGCTATGAGATATGAAGGTTTTTGATGTCTTATCCTATGGGGCAAAGAAGAGGATACAACCTCCGCACAATGGGCAAGTTAAATGACCCCAAACATGGAATGGGGTGACTGACGTATCCCCCCTTCCTTGTATATTTGGCAAGGACGGAGGACTCACCTGACATAAGGAGGGTGAGGACGTCTTGATGCGCATATCATACCACTTCACTAAACTCTAGTAGTGGAAGAGGTTTATCATCTTCTCAATATGGAACTTAGCCTCGATTGGGACGAAGGTGTTCGCAGAACCCCGGTATTTTGTGCAGCTTCCCATTAAGTATTTCTTGGTTGGGGGATCTATGGGATGGGTCAAATCTGCCAGATTTTCAGAATCCCCGTATTTGGCACAACTTTTAATTTTCTTTCAAATATGGAAAAGGGAAACGTCTCCATGCGAGCTTGTATATCAATGAGAAGTAATACTTTCTATACAACTCTATCTAGTAGTACCTTACTCACTAGTTAGTAATTCTACTCGGAAGCTACTACGGCAAAGGGAAGTGCTAAGGAAAGTCCATGCAGCTAATGAATGAAAATAATCTCCTGATGTCTCAACAGTCTCCATTTGGTAGATATGCGAGTCAAATTCAGGTGGTTTTAAATGAGGTGTATGACCCTTCACAGGTGCATCATATATAATGAGTTGTATTAAATCTCTCTTGCTTGGTGTGCCATTGCTATGACTCACTCACTAACATGATCATTCTCATATCGTGTTTCATACCACCCCGGTACATACTAGGATCGAATAGGTGTGCACGTAGAACTTATTCCTGGGAACGTACAACTAACTGGGGAGGAATTGTAATCGTTACTTACTATGGATCATCTTCTGGATCAAGTGCTAAATCAACAACTTAATAAATGACTATTGTTCAATATGCTACTCTTGGTGCTACTGAAGCCTACGCTATAGCGACCTCACCCATCGGATGGATGAGCGACTTTGTTCCTCGCCCTTTTTGGGGTGAGTCACTTAACGTACCTCACCCACTTAGGGTGAGTCACTAACCATACCTCTCCCTTTTTGGGTCGAGTCACTTAACGTACCTTTTCTTTCTGAATTTCCCATCTGGATAGACTAGATATGATTCCATCTTTTCATATTGAATTTACCCGCGCTTAACTTTTCCCAGTGCCATGGAAACAGTCCCAATAAAGAGACCATCTTATTACTATTGTTAGTCTCACCTAAAGAGCTAGACACTAGCTTTAGTCTTATTGATCCAGCATAGAAGAAACAAGCCTAAATAGAAAATCTTATTAGTCTCGCCCCCCCATTGGAAACTTGCTTTAGTCTTACCTTGTTCCAAGAAGTAGAGAAAAATCCTTAAGAGAGTATCCATTGGAGTGAAGATCATCTTATTAATTTGTAGAGAAAATAACTAATAGGCAAGTAAGTGACTAGATCTTTTGTTGGATCTACTAGATATGCCACCTTTCTGTACTAAATACCATCTCATGGGCCACACTCTCTATCAACACATGCCATATTTCTTTCTGAATTTCCCACTTACCATCGGAAGGTCAGGTTCATACTCTTCTATATCATCTGGATATGCCATATTTTATTCCTGAATTTACCATCTGGATAAGACTACTAGGCTTGCATGCTTGTGATCCGGATATACAGGCCACCTTTGCATACTTAATTTAGCATCTAAATATGTCCGATAGGGATTCTTGCCTTGGTCCAACATAGAAACAAGCCTTAAGTTATTGTTTTACAACGGAAGAAGAAAAATTCCTTAAGATATAGTCTCTTAGTCCATGCACTTTGATCTGTGGAGTGAAGAGCGTCTTAAGCAGAGACATAACCTATATTGATGGGATTGTTTAGGGCCTCAAAATAGCTCTTAGGTTCTTCCTTGGCTTTTTGCAATGTGGAGTTGGGACTGTAACCAAGTCCAGTTTTTTCGAATGGTGATATTTTGTTATTGAGCATGTTGTCTAGCATTATGGAAATATTTTCATTTTTTTGTTGTTGTTAAGCTCAATTATAAGTATATCAATTTCCTTCATTAGGGAAGCATTTTTTTTTCAAAATTTTCGCTATCTTCTTCTTTGTTCCGTAGTTGAATTTTTATTTCCTTTTCAACTTTATTTTATTCTTCTAATTGAGATACCAGATAAGAATTATGTGACCATTCTTCCTTCAACTTTCTATTCTTTCTTCTAATCCTTTTTATCTCATCTAGAGAAAAAAACAATTCTCCTTCAAGATCAACATCCACACCATCATTTTCTCTATCTTCTGAGATGTTGTCTTTGTATTCATCTTCATTGTAATTTGTTTCTTGGTGTAAGACACCCAACCCCCTAAGTAGCCTTTTAATGGATGGGGTATTAAATTTTCACTTTTCCTCAACCATCTCAAATCCTTTCTAACGGAAAAACATCATCTTATGCTCATCGAGAGCTTTCCAACAACTATAAATTCATCCAAATCTAAGTTCTAGATTGAAATTTATGGCCTTCTAAATATTTAGGGATTTTATCACTCAAAGGTTCCTTACTGCCACGTGGCACCCACGTGGTTCTACTTCACCTGAGTTTTTTGATGTGGAATTGTCTTGTTGTGACACGTCATTCTCTTATGTGGACATGGAAACTAGCGTGGGCCTTGATGTGGCACTTTCCACCTCATCCATCAGACCCTCAGCTCAATGGGTCTCATAAATCCCGACCAAACTTTACCTCATGAAATCCTCAAAAGACACGATCTGACAAGTGTTGGAACCTAGGGTACAAGGACATGTCATATGGTGCCACTTGTTCATTGGGAATTGGTCAGATGATGACATCTGATGTTATACCAGGCTTCCAGACCATCGAACCATCGGGAGACCCGACTAAACTTCATTCCTCAATAACCGATCCAATATGCGTTGACACCCCAGGACATGTGGCCCTATTTTGCACCCTCAATCACCGCCCATTGAAATCATGACACGTAACCACTGGGAATTAGATCACTGGACCCTCTTCTTTCTTTGAGCATTGAAATTTTCTGGAAGTTTGGGGTCTGATTGACCCATCTTGACTAAGATCAACAGTGGAGATTCATCCATACTCATATCTAGTGGTTCTGGTTCATCACGTCTATACAAGTGCTTAGGCTCGCTCAAGGGGCACGTTCCTAACACGTATACTTGACGTGACATGTTTCTAGAATGACATGTCACATCCCAAACTAACTTGTCATGATACAAGGAACTCGTACCACCTGACACATGGACCTCCATGTGATTTGACGTGGACATATTAATCATCATCAGGAAAACAGCTCACCCAATAGGGCATTGAAATATGTTTCAAATTACGATGTGACACATGGACACTAGGACACCACAAACTGACCTTACCAACTTAACCAGGTAACAAAACCCCCCTGGTGGTCCAGAGCCAATTGACTCCCTTTGACTCGAATCGACGGGAGAAGTTTTTCTCCATAGAGCTGATGATCAGGATCAACAAAGTCACCCCAAGGGGATCTTCCCTTCATCGAACCTACATCTAACTCATCAACGAATCCTTTATTTCCATGTGGTATGACACATAGTGAGACATGTGGCATGACACATGGAAAGTCACATGGCACCCGCACTACTCACCACATGACACTTGTTTCCCCTCAGATCCATGTCTAATTCAACCAATATTGCATGACACATGGTACCATCTCAGGGTGACATGTGTCCTCCCCTCATTTCGACACATGAATCATCTTTCGTGTACCACATTTCCATCGGACACTAGATGCCATACCTTGTTTGGGGTGAGAGCTTAGATATATCCTAGTGCCAAGGATTATGAGAGGGTTAATTAGTTTAATCCCTAGGGTTATGATGAGACTAAATAGGTTAATATTAGGGTTACGATCCCACGATATATATGGTTGAGGTTACTCACTGGTAGATCCAACGATTACCTAGGCATCTCGCACAACCCACAACATAGAGTCATCTCTAGGCTTTTGATCGTTGAGAATTGATCCAAGATCAATATCGACGATTAACTCTATGCCACCCATTTGGAATTTTCCCACTAAGATCTACGGTGGAGATCCCACCCCTATTAGATTTGATGGATCATATTTATCATGCTCCTCCCAAGGGTTTATTCCAATGAGGGCCTATGTTTCTTAATATCCAACCTACCAGGTGGTGACAAGTGTCATCCTCTAGGTGCGATGACATCCACTCTGCCACATGTCCCAACACTGGCTCAACATGTGGACAAATTGACAAGGGACATGTGGTCTTTGATGTCGGGCACTAGACCTTCCCACCTGGTATCACTTCGTGGAACCCACGATCTAGGGATTACGATGAGATAATTAGATTAATCCCTAATTAAGTGGAGATTAATTAAGATGATTATAGGATTAACTACCCCATAGTATAACTATAAATATCCATGGTCCAAATTTCTCAGATCATAGATCCAATGATCCTAGATGAACACGCGCTTACCCAACAACTTATCGCTATGTGGTCCACATCTATTTTCTCTACAACTTATATGGTGACATGTATCACCCCCGTGGCTCCTAGCAGCAACTCCTTCCTAAAATTTCGTGAATATCTATGGCCAAGATTCCTCAGCTGGTAGATCTGAGAGTTGACAAACCACAGTGATGACACAAAGGCTTGAACCCAACATGGCCTACATGCTAATAACCCATGAACCAAAGGATGATATGTGTCACCCTTGTAATAAATTGGTCATATCCCTAGCACGTAGTCCAATTCTCATTTGAAAAATGGATTATCCTCTAGGTGACATGTCATCTCAGATATTGGGACACCAGAACTTCTCATGTGACACAGAGCCTCAAATGATCCCGGTCTAGTGATTACAAGAGGATTAGCAAGTCTAATCCTCGTGGTTAGGTAAGGCTTAATTAACATAATTATGTAATTAACCACCCTAAGTGAAAGTGTAAGTATCTATGACTTGACTTTCTCAAACCCCTAGATCCAACGACCATAAATTTAAAATTCCTACCCCATGGGCTTAACCCATCATGGCCACATCTCACTGGACCTGCAAATTAAATGGTGACATATGTCACCCCATGGCCCCAATATCAACTCCTTCCTGATTCTACACATTGGATCGATGGTTATGATATGTCGCATCACTTATCCAACAAATGTGATTAAGTATCTTCCTAGAGTCTTAAGCCCCCATTCTTGAGAAGTAAGTAAGGGTGGAACCTTGGCCACCGAACACAGGGCTACCGACCCGTCATAATAATTCAATATTGTGAGGGCTTCCAAGGTTGGTGACTCAATTGACCCTACTTGAGCACAATCTATGGGGGATATCTCTCCTCATCATATCCGACGACCAATTTTTGGTCGTGGTTATACCGGCACGAAAAACCTCCCTGCTAAGATTTTCTAAGGAAAAACAATAACCGATATCTCTCGGTGCTTGGATCTAACAGTGGAAATATCCCCTCTCTATCCTCTAACAACTCTCTACTAGAAAGGGGATCTAGGGGCTAGAACCATGGTCCCCGACATCAAGCATTCTACAAAACATAACATAAAATATTTCTTGAGGGTTTGGTGCTCTGGTATCTTGGCGACGGTTCCCTCTTGATCTTAATCAACCCATCGACTGTTAAGGTTGGTCAATCCCTCGATATGATGGTCAAATATTTCCATAGGGTTATGGGGAGAACCCTCAATGATTTGTAGTGCCAGGAACCATTAAGATTTATTCCAACCCTGGGAAATCGACAGATATTGAGTCTTATTGTCTCAACACCGAGATTAGATGGGTTACCAACCCTTCCTTGGACGACCAACATTGGCCCGTCTCTTTGTATCGTCGGTTAATGTTCCTCACGGATTCATACAATGACATATATGAATATTCCCAAGGTATTCAAGCCTATAAAGCTCAATTTCAAAAACCTTCTCTTTGACTGGGAATAAAATTCCATTAAGGTGAAAACAACATTCATATTATAGAAAACCAAGAGAAGACTCGTTTCAGATGTTCTTTAAGGACTTTACTTGGTCATTCTTCACTGTCAATGGACAATCGTATTACTATAACAAGTATTTCAACTAAGAAATATTCCACAAGAAGACACAATACATTTACAGGCATTGAAAATCAATCCTTCACCTTATAAAATTCCCAATACTTATCTGAGATTTAAGTTATGTTGGAAAATGTTGAAGGGTATGTGACTTTCCACCCAACCATAGGCTTATCTGCTCCCAGTAATTTCATAGTTGGCCAACCCCAAGCCAGGTCTAGATGCCATGATGGAAATCTTCCTTTTTCTCAACAACTCTTTGTAAAAATGTTACTCTCCTTCTCCTTCGGGAATAGGGCATCCCAATCTTCAATCCACCAAGAAAGGGGGTATTTTTTGATTCCTTACTCAATCACTGCAATTTCCTACATCCCTTTTATCATCTTGATTTGAATATTTTTTCCACCAATTTCCCAACCTAGAACAATGCATCTCTCTCTCTATTCCTCACTGAACCAGAGTGCTCACACCCACTTCCTTCCTCAGTATGGGTCTCTCGACCATTCGTGTACATATGCTTACTATCCTATGTCCTTTCCCCAAGATTTATTTTCTTCTCTCGTGCCTTCCACAACAATATTTGATGGGTCAAGTTAGGAAGCTTCCATATGGTACCCTACCCATTCCTTATTGACTTATGAGTTGGACCTCCCAACTACCATCATGACTGGTAATAAATTCATTTGGGACAGGAGGATTGTTTTGGGTCTAAGAATTTATAAACCAATAGAGTATTGGTCAGGTAGGGGACATATCAACCATCATTGGTTTCCTGTCACAATTCCTCCATCTCATGCATCATGGCCTATATGTGCATCACCCTCAACAATTATTCATTGTTTCAACATACACACACACACACACACACACACATTTACATCACGTCCTTAAAAGGTTCTTTGTATTTTAAAGTTCACTCAACATATATATATCCTTAGTCTTAATCATAATCACAGTTATATTTGTAAACCGGGGGAGACAGGGGTATTGAAATTCCCTCCCCTTTAAAGGAACATTGTCCTCAATGTTCTACCTGTCATTGTAATTTCTATGCTCATCGGGAAATAGAAATGGATATGCTTGTTTCATGGCATCCTCCCTTTACCATGTGGCCTCATCTGGGCCAAAAAGTCTCCATTGCACCTTGACCTATGCAATGGTTCTATTCCTAAGTTGAATCTCTTTACTATCCAGTATGCATTGTGGTTCTGGAAGAAATTCTCCTTCTGGTTCCACCTAGATCACAAACTAGTCAATTATATGAGTAGAATCATGTACATATTTATTAAGTAAGGAAACATGGAAAACAATATGTGCTTTGACTGTGGGAGGTAAGGCTAATCTGTATGCTACAGGTCCCACTCTTTCCAAAATTTCAAAAGGTCCACAAAATCGAGGTTGGCACAAGTTCCCATTCTCAAGGAACTTATTCTTGGTTTGATTTGGATATACACATGATCCCCCACTTTACGCTCTCTAGGAGTCTTGTTTCTATCTGCATAGCTCTTCTACCTGTCCCATGCTACGTTCAGATTTTTTTTTATTGTTGTTACTTGTTGTTCCATTTCCTTGAGCATATCTGGCCCAAGTGTAATTATGTCCAATGGATTGTCCCAAATTATAGGGATATTTCATTGTCCATGATAATGAGCCTCAAAGGGACTCATTTTCAATGACTTATGATAGCCACTGTTGTAAGAAAATTCCACCAATGGTAGGTACTCTTCCCATTTCTTGGGCTGATGCATAACATGCATCCTTAACATGTTCTCTAGTACCTGATTTACCCTCTCTACATGTCCATCAGTTTGAGGGTGGTAAGTTGTACTAAAAAAAAAATTAGTTCCAAAACTAGAAAACAAAGATTTCCAAAAATTAGATGTGAATTTTGCATCCCTGTCTGATATGATTTCCTTAGGTATTCCATGTAGTCTAAATATTTCTTTCATGAAAATATTGGAAATATCAATTTCCTTGCAAGTTAATTTTACAGGGATGAAATGAGTAGTGTTGCTTAGCTTATCCACAACTACCATGATGGCATCATTTTGTTAGGTTGATTTAGGAAATCCTGTGATAAAATCCATGGAGATGGTTTCCCATTTCCATTCTGGAATAGGCAGGGGTTGTAGTATCCTTGTTGAGTTCTTATGCTCCACCTTAACCTGATGACATTCTAGACATTTAGCTAAATACTCAACTATGTCCTTTTTCATTCCTAGCCAATAGAACAATTTATTAATGGCTATGATCATATTTTGATAACCAGGATGGCCAATATATGGTATTTTATGTAGTTCATCCATTATGAACCTATTCAACTTGTCACAATTTGGAATGTGCATCCTACTTGTGTAGGTTAGTAGGCCATCATTCATCAGTTGGTAGCCCTCATATCTTAGTCTTGTGGTCTCTTTCCCTAGATGTGTCTTCATAGTTTTGAATAATTCTTCTACTTCTTAGGAATTCCTAACTTTTTCCTTGATGTCTAATTCATAGGTTCTTATTGTTTCCAAGTGAATCACTTGAATGCTTCTACTTAGGGCATCTGCTACCCTATTATCCTTCCCTTTAATGTGTTTGATTTCAAAATCGAACTCACTACAGAGATTCATCCACCTAGCTTGTCTTGGATTGCGTTTGGGCTAGTCAAAAAAATACCTCAGCCCACTATGATCTGTCATAAGGAAAAAAATCCTGCCTAGGAAGTAATGGCTCCACATTTTTAATGCATGTACTATGGCAGCCAACTCCAAGTCATGTGTCACACAATTTCTTTCATGTTCATTTAATTTTATGGATTCACAATAGATTACATGCATGTCTTGCATGAGAAATCCTCTAAGTCCTTCCTTGTAGGCATCTATGCATTCCACAAAATCCTTGTTTGGATATGTTATTTTTAACACTGGTGCATTGTTGATTTTTCTAATTTCCATATCTGGTAATTATTTCCTTATGATTTTCAAACATAAATTAATACCATTGTTATCATAGATTAATTACACATTGAAAATTTCAACTTAAATAAACTGTAGCAGGAATAATAGAATCATATAGAGACAGCCATGCACAATAGACACAATATTTATACTGGGAAAACCCGAAATCAAGAGAAAAACCCAACAACTTTTCTATATCAGAATTCAGTCCAAGATACCGCTAGTACATCACAATCAATATCCAAAATACCACGCAAGAAGCATCTCCCCGAAGCTTAGCATCTCCAAGAGCTAGTGTCTCAATAAGATAGCTAAGATATAACAAAGAGAATTCTTCTTCAATCCTAGCACATCTCCAAGTCTAGCACATACACCAAGAGAACAAGAGCTCCAAAAGATAGCAAAAATATCACTACTACAACTAACAACTGGAAAATGCACCCTTGAGGAGAAGATTTGTATATGTCAAAATGAAATGACTCTGCCTTTATTTATACTTATCCAAGTTCCTTCTTTTCACTAGTGGGGCCGACTTCTTCTTCTGGTCTTCAATATGATTTATGGGGTTTCTGCAATGGTGTTTATGGGTCTTCTTGTACTTCTTGGTATTTCTTCTCTTCTATCAAATTTGTACTTGAGCCTAGTTGATGGTATCTTCTCCAACATGCACCCAGTTGAAGTATACTTCTCCCACATAGCACCTCAAGTCTCTATCATTCCTTGTTAAGTCACATGATCAAGGATAGAGACTACACCTAGACCATTCTCCTTAGCCAAGTCACATGGTCATCTGAGGAGAATGTCTTCATGATGATAATACATGGAGAACATCAACACCTTGGGAAATTCTCATTAACCAAGTCACATGGCCATCTGAGGAGAATGTCTTCATGATGATAGTACATGGAGAACATCAAAACCTTGGGAAATTCTCATTAACCAAGTCACATGCCCATTTTAGGAGAATGTATTCCTGATGCATATGTACCTCAAGTCTTTGTTGGTCCTTGTCAAGTCACATGATCAAGGATAAATACTACGCATGGGCCATTCTCCTCAGCCAAGTCGCATGGCCAATCCGAGGAGAATATTTACTCGATGCTACCCAAAAATCAACACTCCTACTTAGTGAGGGAGACATTATGCATCACACCAAGATTTTTTATAGAGCACCTAGAGTCTTTATCACTACTTATCAATTCATCATGACCAAGGAGAAAGGACTATGCTTGTTCCATTCTCCTTATCCAAGTTAGCATGGCCAATCTGGGAGAATGTCTGCCTGATGCTACTCATTTGTCTATCTCCTTGGAAAGAGGCTTGTTGAGAATATTTTTAATATTCTCATCTGTGGGTGTGAATTGGAGCTTCACTGCTCCCTTCTATACCATGTCTCTGATGATCTGCAATCTGCTCATCTGTGGATGTGTACTAGTGATTAATTTCTCCCTTCCGTACCATGTCTCGGATGAGATGATATTTGATCTCAAGCTCCTGATCAAATAGTCCTGCAAGAAGTATCTGAAACCACACTGCTTCAAAACTTGCAACATTGGATGTGATATACTTCATCTCTGTTGTACTAAGTGCTACAGAAACCTACTTCTTGCTTATCCTGGAAATCATAATTGATCCCAAGTTGAAGAAGCACCCCTATGTGGTCAATATGTCTATTGTACTCCTTTCCCAATCAAAATATATGTATCCATGCAACCTCACTTCACCACCTAAGACAGATCATATCCAATTGTACCATTTTGGTACCTTGGCACATGCTTCGCTGGAACCCAATGAAACTGCCTTGGATTCAACCAAATTCTATCTTAAGGTGCTCTCCTCAAAGAAAATATCTATCCTGGTATTAACCAAGTAAATCAAGGATCCAATGCACTACCTATACATCATGGGATCCACCAAATCTGAATCTGAAGCAGAATCACTTAAATTCTTCAAATTTGTTTCCATAGGTGTATCCATGTACATGTAGTCCATCATATAAAACCTCATCAATATCCCCTAACTGAGGAAGATCTCAATTTATCTTTGTCACACCTCTAATCCCAAGAAATAGTACATCTGGCCAGAATGCTCCACCTCAAACTCTAAGGCCAACTCCCTCTATCACTGAAGAAAACCCTATTGTCCAATATACCTCACTATATTCTTCCTTTGTGACCGAGGAAAAATCCATACCCTCATACTCTTGACTAGTTGCCTCCTCTATCACTGTATCAAATTCTACTAAAAAAAGGGAATCCTCTTAGGATGTGTCACATCTCCTAGAAGCCTTCTGTCTTTGAAGATTTTGTTTGGCCTCCTCAACTCATGACATCTATCTGTCAATCCTGGAAGATGTCTCTCTCCCACCTAAACCTAAAGGGAACTCCATATGAATGATCGACTCCCCCTCTAAGCCAACTGACTCCCTCTAAGATCAGGATAACTCTGATTCTACATGCTCCCTTTGAAACTTGACTCCCTCTGATTTTGTACAATCTATGGAGCCATCTACTCCCTCTGGATATGTTGACCTTCTTTGAAGTTTGATCTCATATGAGCTATCCTAGGAGGTTTCTCCTTCCTAATGGATCATGAGGGATAACTCCCTCTGAACTCTAGCTCCCTCTAATTTGGTACTTGGTGGGGCCACCTGCCTCATCACTGGTGGAGCCACTTGCTCCTCCTCACAATTGGAAGGTTTGGAATCAATGATGTAACTAATAAATTCCATATAAATCAAGAACCTCTGAGGTCATTTTCACTCCCTGAAAGTACCACTAGGATCTACATGCCTCTTTGCATCCTGCAAAGTGTCACGAAGGCATGTTGCCCTCTTCCTAGTCATAGAAACATCTCTAGGTAGATCCACTTTCTCTACTGGCTCTACTAACTTGGCCTCCTAATAGTTTGAAGGATGAACAACTGGACTAGAGGGATCTATACCTTCATCCTTTAGAGCTTCTTTCTCCTCACTATCAATAATCATATGAGACTCTCTGTATCCCACAAAAGGTACCCTTCTTTCCAGAAGGTTCTAAATTTGTCTTCTTCTCCTTCGGTGCATGGATGTATATTGTCATGTCTGGACAATATGCTACATGTCTCAAACCAGAGACCATCTGACATTTTTCCACCTACAACCATGATTATAGCTCCCTCTCAGAGCTATCACATGTGACCTGCCCGAAAAAAGATCCAAAACAAAAGAGAATAACAACACTTTTCTAGTGTTGTGATCAATTATTCCTCCATGGTAACCTGCCTARAACAATAACAAAAGCAATAACATTTCCATGGTAACCTCCATGGAATTTAACCTTGTTCATGGGGTTACTAGGCTAAAGAAGAGATTAATTCAKCKTGAAAACAAGTGCATCATTATTRTTAATYATTGATCATTTACATAATGATTATCATACCAACAATATTGAAGTGTTACTACACATTTGATAGTAAAAGTACTCAATAGTAATAGACCTCTAAAGATTGTTTTCCCAGTTACAACATTTACTTAAGATGCAACAATATAAAATATCAAACCTGATATGCGAACTTGGAGTCTTGTTGTTGTTGTTCCATTTTATTTTGAGTTGTCATACACTGTAGATGACACCATCAATGTTTCCTCCAATCTCTTAGACTGTCCACCATCTTGACAAGAATAAATCACAAAATTTGAAACAAAAGGTTCAATGTCCAGGAAAATGTCAATAAGCCTGAAAACTCTAAAATTTTAATTTTGATGAATTGTCAGTTTGAGAGATGCAATGGGTGTGCTAGGGCAGGGCGAGTTTTATATGCCAAAATTTTCCCAACTTAGCCCAATAAATTCTCAACAAGCTTCTCAAACTGTTGTTGCAACTGTTGTAGTGAGTTTGGGGTGAAATTTCAACTTTCACCAAATTACAATCTAAGAGGTGCAGTAAATGTGTTGGAGCAAGGAGAGTTGATATGTGGTGGAGTTAGTCCCAATGAATTTAAAAAAAGTTCTCGATGATCTTAACAAGTTCAGGTCTGAGAAGTGGAAAATCTCATGTGCAGTGGCAATTCTCAACATGCTCTGATACCATGTTGATTTTTCTAATTTCCAGATCTGATAATTTTTGCCTTATGATTTTCAAACAGATTTTAATACTACGATTATCATAGATTAATTACACACTAAAAATTTCAACTGAAATAAACTACACCAAAAATAACAAAACCATAGAGAGATATCCATGCACAATAGACCCAAGATTTATCCTGGGAAAACCCGAAATCAGGAGAAAAACCCAACAACTTTTCTATGGAAGAATTCAGTCCAAGATATTACTGGTACATCACCATCAATAGCCAAAATACCATGCAAGAAGTATCTGCCTGTTATAACCCTAAATTGCACCACACATGCTTACCTGGCATCAGGCCAACTCATATCCCTTCTTTTCCAAAGCACTGCTGAACAACTCTTTGAAAATCCTCTTTTATAAAGGCCCACGCGCCCTAATCCATTACCGCATGCGTGTACATGATGGCTGACCCAAAACAGCCCGTGTGGACCGACAAAAGCACGAAAAAAAGAAATTTTCCAATGGAGCACAAAATCTATGGGTCAGTTAACTGAAACTCCCGGCCATGCATGGTTGAGGGTTCGTCCAAATACCTAGCTCCTTCTAGCCTATAAAAGGAGGGGTAGGGGTCCCATTTGGAAGAGGAAAAATATAGCAAAGAAACTCTGCCCATTTACGTATTCCCATTGTCCCAACCCTTTAGCCTTTCCTTGTGCCAAAGGAGATTCAAAGCAAAGCAGTTGGAGGACAGAAGAAGAGGAGCCCAAGATCAGGTTCAAGGAGCGATGGCCGGTCTCAACTTTTGTAAGTTGACTCATTCAAAGTAATAAAGAAAATGTGTTTCCCGTCCCAATTCATGAACTGTTTATAGTTAGATCAGTATATGTTTGGATTTCTAACCCGTTAGTATATAAGTAGTATGCATGCATAGTTGTTGCTTGTCTTGGATGCAGGTCAACTTTGGAAGGAGTATTGTGAACAAGTAATAAAGCACAACGGAGGATCGACATCAAATGTCAGGAACGAGGTAGGTTGATCTTTCCATGCATTTACTAAGAAAAGGGGATTTAAATCTAGGGATGAAGGTAGAAAGTAGTTTCTCTTCGGTTATATCTGCATGCAAAGTCTGAACTCTATTTGCTAGTTTGTAGGGAGATTTTTCCAAAAACAGAATTGGCGACCGTATTGGGGAAGACTTTCTAGGGTTCTTGGAATTTTTAGTTTTTGGGTAGTTTTACAGACTAGTTTTTCTTGCCTGTTTTTTTTTCTTTTAGTTTCTGTACGGTCTGAGCTAGCAGGGAGTCTGGTTTTCCATACCAGCTTTCCCTGTCTTTTGCTTGACTGTGTTTTCAGGACCCACAGAGGTACACGCGGCCTACATAAGGTCTGCACGCGTGTACCCGCGCCCTACTCTCTTACAGCCCGCGTGTGAACGCTAGTTGAAGAGGTAGCAGTAGCGTGTAGAGTTCAGAGAACTTCAAAGGCAGTCATCCTCTTCCCTGTCAGAATCACACATTCTCAGGGGGTTTTCTGAAATTCTGTCTCAGTCTTGTTTGCTAGCAGTCCCATCTCAGATTGTTTTTGCCTTATCATTTTTTCCTTACATTATTTATTTTTCTATCAAAAAGATTGTCCAAGCTTTCAAGGGATCCTGGTTATCAATATCAGTGGTCTCTTCTTGGTTTGGTCTGTCTTCTTTCATTTTTTCTCAGAATTTACATTTACACGCGGCCTGTACAAGGTCAGCCCGCGTGTACACGCCCTCTGTCTCTATCCAGCGCGCATTCGCACGCGTGCTGTTTGAGTAACAGTCGCGTGCTTGTGCAGGATACTTTTTGTTGAGGGTAAGGCAGTCATCCTTTCCTTTGATAAGAATTATTCGTCTCAGGTGTTTGAATCTTTGTTTGAGCATTCAGTAGCTTAGGATTAATCTTACCCTTAGCCTGCTTTTTCTCAGTTTAAAAAGTTGTTATAAAAATAAAAGAATTTTTACGGTTTTTAGACAAGTGTGAGGGACACTTTTTTTTTAAATTGCTAGTGTATGATTTTTTAATCTGATTCTTTGCTATCTGCGACTAGGACATAATTGTTTTTCTTGGTTTTTGCTTGTCGATATTTTTCCTTTCTTGCTTTACTAGCATTTAAATAAATAAAAAAATCTGTTTTCATTTTCTTATTTGGTTGAAGAGTGTGTTTCTGCATCATTAGCTAGGGAAAAGTCATTTATTTCATAAGTTTTTGTATTTTACTTAGAGCATAAGTAGCTTGTAGTCAAGTGAAATTTCTTTTGAGTTTGTTGTCCAAAATCTTAGAAAAATTAAAAATATTTTTTTTTGAAAAGTTGTTGAAATTTTGCATTCAGTAAAAGTTTTGTTTCCAGCTTTTTTATTCATTTTTTGCTTTCATCTTTTACACATCATCAGTTTCACCTTCATACCCCTTGACGTAATATAAATCCATAAAATTAACGCTAAATTTAAAATCTACTAGACTTTTATGTTTGTAGGGTTCACCAACTAGTTCAGGATTAGGGCCTTGGATTAGGTTGGAGAGGAAACTCTTCAAGGCCATTTTAAAAACAAACATTGGAGTCTGAGTTAGGGAGTGCCTAAGTCCAGTGTCGTGAAAGTTATCCGGGACCCCCCTCTAACACAGGGGATAAACACGAGGTTGCGTGCGGAAAGGTAGCGGAGATAACCCCTCCAAAGCTGGACCAATCGTAGTGGAGAACACATATAGAGGGCTTGTTTTGGGATTCCGTCGTTTGCATTTTCCACAGGGCTTCGTGGGTCTCGAATCTGTTCGAGGTCCTCAGTTGTCTTCCGGACCATTTTCTCTCGATACCCTTGACAGGTTTCAGGCTCGATACCCTGCTCATTGTGGTCTACTCGACTTTCGACTGTACCCGCCTGGTGACTGTTCGCACACTAGCAACCTAGTTGCCAATCTTTTTAGGGACATACACAAGTGACTACGGGGGTATACCACGGTACCTAGGACAGACATCGGGCCACGCTTTGCAGAGTATACCCGAAGGGTGCTTCCTTTTTCGAGTTGCACTTGCACCGGTAAGTTGCTCTAGTGTTGGTTGTTGTAACTATTCTTCCAATTAATTTAGTGTTTGCCTGTCTTATCTTCTAGGAACTTTTTTTAGAGTGTGTTACTTTTGAGCGTTTAGACTACCTTAGAGTGTCTTGGATCTTCTCACACAGTGGAGGATCCCGAGCTCTGCCAATCACGAAGGCTTCTTGGCCTGTTGCCGGTTACACTGGAGCCACCCCCGCCACCATTAAGGCGAAAGCTAGACCAACAAGGGTTTTTTGAAGCGACCGGTTTACAAACTATTGTGCCCGACCAACCCCTAGAGGAATCGACCATTTTGGACCTTGAAGCAACCACTCTTGGCCCGGTTGAAACCCCAACCACTGATTTCTTGGCACCTTTCATTGTACCAATTCAATTTTACGAGCACCAGACAGTGTCGCACACAGCAATGGAAACAAATGCTATTACTCCTTCTGGGAATTCTTCAATTCCCACCACGGTTGTCACCACAGGAGAGATTTCATCTCCTAACCCACCGTTGTCGGTCTGAGCCACCATGGTCTCGACCACAACTACTTTGCACAGTGGTCCGATCCCGTCTTTGGTGGCGGCCACAACCCCTTTCACACCAAGTGCGGCAGGCCCTTCGTTCTCATACGAGATGCCTAGTTCGGGTACAAGTCCTGTACTTTCCTACTCCACTTTATAGACTTTGGGTTTGGGGGCATGGAGCTCTAGCACTCCTCTACAGGGTCACATGGGGGGCACTCCTGCTCCTTTTAACACTTTTCCTTACAGAGGAGGTCATATCCCACCTTTGTCCCCTTCACTCGATGGCTCGAATCAACAATTCGTCGAGCAACCTACACACAATAGTTTATTTGGAGCGGGGAGTCAAGGACCACCTTCGCATAGTATGTCGGTAGGTTCGACACCGTTTTCTTTGAACAGAACATTTGGTAACAACACCTTCTCATCAGCTGCTTTCCCGACTGGGGGCAACCCCATTTTTGGACAATCTACTCCTATGCAGGGTATTATTCCTGCACAGGGGGAAAACCTAGCAGGACCTTGGAATTCAGGGTAGGGATCCGTTCCCTCATTTGGAATGCCGATCTGGGGTAATTCTTTCCACAATCAATGGAACCCCGGAAAAACTACTATGACTATCCCCACGGGACTGGCATGGGGTAATCCTTCCCAAAGTCCTTCAAATATAATGCATGCCCAACCATCTATGTCCTATTTGGGAAATTAGCCGATGATGTCTCCACATATGCAAAATCCTTACATTGGCTAGGGCCATGGTTTCTACCAGAATCTGGGCCAGCAGCCAAACTTTTTCTGGCAACCTGGTGGCAGTCAAACTCCAGGCCCCTTTTTCCTAGGTTATCAGCAACAACCCAAACTACCGTTTCTGGCGACTTTACACTTGCCAGATTTGACAAGGTTGTTGAATGACCCTATTTTTCATGATCCGCGTTGGCCTCCTATGCCAACGAAGTTGCCTTCAGACATTCCAAAGTTCGAGGCCAAGCCTAACGAAGATCCAAGAGATCATGTGACTACCTTCCATCTTTGGTGCTCATCTAACTCATTGAAAGATGACTCCATACTTTTGCGATTGTTTCAACGTACTCTCATTGGGAGTGCCACGAAATGGTACATTGAGGTCAATCGCTCAAGATACTCTTCTTTTGGCGAACTGGCGATGGCTTTCCTGAACCATTTCCAGTTACCTGTAAGATACAACACTAGCACAGAGCTGCTCACCAATTTCGAACAGACAACAATGAACCATATCTCTGATCACATCCGTGAATGGAGACGTTGGAAGAGTTTAATCAAGGTACCAGTCCCACCAGCATTCCTGCTTGAGTGGTTCCTTAAGTCTTTGGTCCCGTAGTTATCCAAAGACGTCGCGACACCTATAGTTTTCTCCGAAGAAGATGCCATCATGAGGGCTCAACAGTTTGAGCTCATCTATTCTCAGTCTGGTTTATTATACAACATCTTGCCAGATGCGCCACATTCAATACTAGATAAAACTAGACAGAGAGCTGGACCACATGCCGATGGTATTGTTGGTTCGGCACAAACAAAGCTCGCTGAGCAATTGACGAAGAAGTTGCAGCAGTTATCCATACAACACACAGTGGCAAGACAAACTACTGCTTTGGCTTCTCCCCCTACCAAAATGTTAGAAGTACACACAGTGCAGTTGACTAACCCAAAGGCCACCCAACAGCCTTAAGGGAAGAAAAAACAATGAAAGAAGGGTAAGGGGGATAAAAAACCCACTGATAATGTTGGCAGGGACAACACTGAAAAATGGAAGGCAAGGTATCCATGCAACTTGTGCGCGGAAGACCACCCGACCCATCTATGTCCTCGACTTGCAGAGGCCCAAAAATTTGTCACGCAGCAACAACAAGCGGTGTTGACTAATCCATTTCAACATGGGCAAAATCTAACTCAAGCCTCTGCAAGCACGGAATGGGGCAGCCAAGAAACCGGCCCGCCTCCGAATAACCCCGCATCTGTGAACGTATATATGGTTAGGGGTGATGCTTGTATATCGACTAGAGCGGACGAATATAATAAACCAAGCACTTCTGAGAAGGGTAAAGAAGCTGACCTCTCATCTCTTCCTCTACAGATTGAGAAGACGTTGGGAGAAACAATGACAGACATCCCAAAAGTTGCATTTAAAAAAGATTCTCATAACCCAAACGCAAGGGCTACCCATAACTACTCTGTGGTGGAAGATTTATCACATACCCCTTGTGTGATGTCTTCTTTGGAGGTCCTCCAAAGTTTCCCTACTCAGAGGAAAGCCTTGTTAACCGCTTTGGGCTCTACTGAGACTTGTAATCTGGGTACCATCATGTTAGATACAACCAAATTAAAACCTCATCTTCCTTACCACGTAGCATTTCAGATAGTAGTGGCTTATCCCACGAAAACTTTTACTCAGAATATCTTCCACACAGTGGTCGATGAGGGGGCCTCGACATGTGTTATGTCGTTGGCATGTTGGAAGGCCATTGGCCAGCCCGTTTTGTCTCCATCACCTACTCTCCTCACTACTTTCGACGGTCGTTCATTCCGACCACATGGCATCGTTCTTTCTTTCCCCGTGCAGTTAGGAGGGAAGACCGTGTGTCTTGAAGTAGAGGTAGTCGATGCTCTCCTCGACTATAACCTCTTATTATTATGGAGTTGGACTTATGCTATGCAAGCTGTGGTTGCTACAGTTTTTTGGGTCTTGTTGTTTCCACACGAGGGCCGAATAGTGACCATCGATCAATTGTCTTTCTCCAGACCTGGCCTAGCTTTGGGGGCATCCACGGTCCTGATGATTGATAATCCTCAACCAGGTGTCATCAACGTAGGAGTTGGTTTGTGCCCATCCTTGATGGGTACCTTTGATTACCCACCTCCTCACGGTGATATCAAATTTATATCCAATCACAATAAGGTTGAGATTTTTCAAGTTTCGTCATTCTGCACGACTTACTTTCAGGATCCATGGATACTTCCTTCCCCATCGGCCACAATGGATGAGACAGGGAACCCAGGCATGTCCATGCCCTTATCTACCATTGAAGTAGTGTACTCTTTAGTCCAGCAAGCTTCAGATAACACTGATCTGACTCCTGCACAAGAGTTATATCCACTTCTAGAGCCTATTTGGGCTCAGGGTTCTCTCGCTAACATCGATTCGTTAGACTTAGTCTTGCCTTCTGATGAAGCAGTAATCGAAGCAATGACTAGTCCGGACAAACCTTGGGAAGATCTTAATCATAGATCTTATTTTCTCCCAGAGTTAAGCTGAATCAAAGCAAGAGAATTCACCGTAACCATGACGGGAGATCAGTTGTGTCCTATTAATCTCTTAGCTACACATGAAATTTATGCTGAGGGCAATATGGCAACTATCGTTGAAACTATACCAATAAACATCTTCCGAAACCCTGGTGTCATGGAAAACGTCTTCGTCAGAGCGGATTGCTCCCCTAAAGAGATTCAAATCTACACGAATCTTTTCAAAGAATTCTGCGACGTTTTTTCCTGGTCTTATGAGGAAATGCCAGGTATCGATCCGAAAATAGTTGAACATGAGATCACAACATATCATGATGCCAAGCCTGTTCGACAGAAGCTTTGTCTTTAATCCTAAGAAAGAAGCAGCCATCAAGATTGAGGTTGATAAATTGCTAAAGGCAGGTTTGATCTATCCTATCCATTTGACCCAATGGGTGTCAAATCCTGTGCCGGTCAACAAAAAACAAGGCACGATTAGTGTATGTACCGACTTCCATGATTTGAACAAGGCATGTCCCTAAGATAATTTTCCAACACCATTCATCGACAAGATCATTGATGAATGTGTTGGTTGTGAAGCCTTTTCTTTCATGGACAGTTTTTCAGGATATAATCAAATCCAAATCAAACCCGAAGACCAACACAAAACGACATTCATTTGTCCTTGGGGTACATTCGCGTATCGTAAAATGCCTTTTGGTCTTAAAAATGCTGGAGCTACCTTCCAGCGGGCCATGTCTTTTTCTTTTCATGATCTCAAGCATATAGTCGAGGCCTATCTAGATGATTTAGCATCACGATCTCGCAAGAGAATGGATCATCCCACACACCTTAGACTGATCTTTGAACGTTGTCGCTACTTTCGGATTTGCTTGAATCCAAACAAGTGCAGCTTCTGTGTAACGTCAGGATGTTTGTTAGGTTTCATCGTATCAACAACAGGGATCATGGTCGATCCTCTCAAGGTGGAGGCAATAATCCAGTTGCCTCCCCCATGCACAATCCCTCAACTTCAGAGTCTACAAGGCAAGGCAAACTTTTTACGATGCTTCATCGCCAACTCTGCCGAAATTACCAAGGGCTTTATGCGCTTACTGAAGAAAGACGTTCCTTTTTACTGGGACGATGCCACTCAATGCTCTTTCAATGCATTAAAACATGCCCTCACAACTTCCCCTTTGCTACGGCCACCTAACTATAACAAAGATTTCTTATTATATCTGGTTGCCGCAGAGTCAACCATTGGCATGGTTTTAGTTCAAGAAGATGATTTGTTCTCAGAATACATGATCTATTACCTGAGCCGAGGCCTCGTAGGACCGGAACTCAATTATTCTCATATCGAAAAACTTGCGTTGGCAATAGTTCATGTTGTTCAACGGTTCCATCATTATGTTCTGTTTCGCAAGACCAGCGTCATTGTTGTCGTGAATCCATTCCAGTACATGTTGACACGATGGGTAATAGGCAGAAAAATCAGTAGATGGATAGTCATCCTCCAAGAGTTTGAATTAGACTTTGTTTCAGCAAAGTCCAAGAAGTCATTGGTCTTCGCAAATATTATTTTGGAACTTCCGGTTGAGTCAGGTGACGTTGTGCTTGAAGAATCGCCTATCCAGGGAGATATCTTTTTGATCACATCTTCAGATCCCTGGTAAGGAGATATACTTATCTATCTCCAGACTTTGAAGTGCCCCACTTATGCTTCTCATGATGAGCGTCGGTGTATATGCCATCAGGCTAAGAATTATCTCATACTCGATGATACATTGTATCAGAGAGGTGTAGACTGCATCTTACGTCGATGTCTCATGCATGAGGAGGCAGTCATCGTGTTCAACGATTGCCATACTGGAGCTTGTGGCAGTCATTTGTCTGGGTTGGCAACAGCCCAAAAGATTCTATGAGCAGGTTACTTCTGGTCGACACTTATCAAATATTGTATAGAGTCGGTCAAGAAGTGCCATCCGTGCCAAATCTTCTCTCGAAAAATGAGGGCACATCCCGCTCCCATGTTTCCTGTCATCACAGTTGGTCCCTTCACCAAGTGGGGGATTGATTACACTACTTGCAACCCCCCTTTAGCAAGGGGGCACTGCTATATCATCGTAGTTGTAGACTACTTCACTAAGTGGGTCGAAGCTATGCCAATGTTTAAAGATGATGGAGAGACTGCAACTCTCTTTTTATTCAACCAGATCATAGCAAGGTTCGACGTCCCGAGAGAGATTGTTACTGACCATGGAAATCACTCTCAGAACAAAATGATGACTGAATTAACATAAAATCTTGGGTTACGGCAAGATCATTCATCACCCTACTACCCCCAAGCCAATGGGCAGGTGGAAGTTGTAAACAAAACTCTTAAGACTATTCTACAGCGAACTATCAACTCAGCCAAGTCAAATTGGCATTTGATGTTATATTCAGCATTATGGGCTTATCGAACATCTATTAAGACTGCAACCGGTTTCTCACCTTTTCAACTCGCTTATGGGCTGGAGGTAGTCTTGCCCATCGAATGTCAGATCCCATCTCTAAAATTGGCAGTACAATTATTGCCAGACACTTCTCCACTTGAAGAATGGTTAGTATACCTTGAGCAGCTCAATGAGCAGCATCGTGATGCGGCCTTGGCCAATGAGGCTCACAAACATAAGGTCAAGTGTCAATATGATAGGTCCGTTCATCCTTGGATTTTCTCTGAAGGTGACCTTGTCCTAGTCTATGACCAAGATAAGGACCCCCTAGGGGAAGGAAAATTCAAACCCATGTGGTTCGGACCATTCATCATAAAAGAGGTATTAAAAAAGGGCGCTTATCATCTGGTTGATTTTGAAGGGAATGCTTTGGCGGAGCCTAGAAATGGGCTCTACCTCAAGAAGTATTACTCATAGGCAGGTCACTGTGGGTAACTTTTTGTAACATACGTATAATCTTTGTACTATTACTTTTTAGTTTCTTTTAAATGTTATGGACGTGTCATTGATGTTATCTTTCGTCAATATGGCAGATGTCAAGTGATTCCAAGGTGTTTGTTGGGTATGCAGACGGTGTTAGTCAGCACACTCAGAGGCTTGCCTCTGCAACTTGGGTAATATTTACACCTCAGGGCCAGTTGTTATCTTCCGAAGGTATATGCTTAGGTGACACCACAAATAATGTCGCTGAGTATAGTGCAGTTATTGAGTTGCTTTGTGACGCCTTGTCATTGGGTATATCTCATCTCTGGGTCTATCTCGACGCTCAACTGGTTGTGTCTCAGCTAAACAGAGTATACCGGGTTCATGATCCAACCTTACACTGACGATTCCTTAGGGCATGTCTCTTAGAACAAAACTTTTATTATATTACATATTTTCATGTTCCTAGGAGATTAAACCAAATTACAGATACTCTAGCTAATCAAATTTTAGATTGGCATCTTGCACACATATGAAAGAGCATTGACATAAACATGTAAATACATTTTTGCAAACGTGATCCATAAGACACAAAAGATAAAAAAAAAACCATATATAACATCATAAAGTAACCAGAGTACATAGATGGACGCAAGAACCTCAAAAATAGGACCAATAATGAGTCACAGGGCTTATTCCCTCAAAAAATATATACAAGTAGTGATCGTGGCACGTAAAAAATCTAAATAGGTTCAGGGCCTATGGGCCCTGTTATACTGGTCCACAGCATGGGCTAAACACCTAAACAATCAGACCCACGTCCGAGGTGCCCCCACTACATGAGGTTGCATGGATGGAGGCAGGTCCTCTATCTCTGCCATCAGGACTGTGCGAGTGAGTGCAGTAAAATTCCGCTCAACTCATCTAAGTACCCTCTCAGCCTCCCCGGCTGGGAGGTTTCCTGCTACTACTGGTCCCCCGACAACGGTAGTTGCGGCTTCTGGCTAAGGATGACGCCTGTTTTGTGCATAATCAGCAGGTCGCACTAGTCCCACATCTGCATGCAACAAACATATATCCGTCAAATACTCTGGCATATAAAAAAAATGATATATATAACAAAAATGACATAAAAATTACATATACAACAAAAAAAACTACAAGGGTGGAGACTTACCCATCTCCCCTCACTCCTCACCAGGAGGCATGGGTATCTCAGGATCTCTAGAAAATTCTATCCCTGCATATGGGTAATCCTCGATCACAGGGATCTACTGTGACAACCATGCAAAAAAGTCATCATCGAAGGACTCATTAGTCCTTCCACCACCCTGTCGCGGCAGTAATACTGCCCATCTACATACTGCAGGAAAAGAGGCCTGATGTCTTCATACCACTTCTCGAGGACTAAAGCTCGAAACTCTCTCGAAAAAGAATGAACACAAAATCGTCCCGAACCCGAAGTTCCTCTGTTTCCGCTGCTGGCAATCTGTCAATTGCCTCTTCATTAACTCCAGTAGTGTGGTACCCTAGTCAAAAATTTGTGCATTCAAGCACTGGATAGCACATTTCATCTGTGCGCGGGATGCCTGATGCAAGGCTGTTGAACCGGTAATCCGCCCAATAAGCAATAATATCGCTTGTAGCGATAGGTTAGTAATCTTACTTATGGGAACCTGGGAGCTCAAACGGTTTTCCCTAGCCTCACAGTGCAGGGCTATCAGTTCCACTATGTTATGCGGCCCCACTGGAAATGTTCTGGAATTGACTGGTTCCCCTCTCCTTGAGAGGCCAGTAAAAAAGTAGATATCCTCGATGGTGGGCACCAGCAATTGCCCCTCTAGCATGAAGGCCTCTGCATTAGGGTGCCAATAGTCAACCAAGGCGTTCAGTAGCCTCGGTTGCGCCCGCATAAATGGACACAGGAAGAACTTTAGTAAACCACATTGCATCAATGCGGCCACGACATTCGAATCTCCCACAACCAACTCACTAATTGCTTCATGCTCCCTTTCCCTCCAATGGACATACATCCTGCCAACACAACAAAGTTTGGGAGGGTGAGTGAGTTCTCTTTAGTTCTTTTTGTTTATAAAAGGGGGTCCACGCGTGCTGTCTAGGTGACAGTCGCGTGTACACGTGGGCAGGTTTTACTCTGCCCGAGTGTACATGTAACCTGTCCAGAGACAGCCTGCGTGGACCTAGGGCCAACCTTTTAAAGGTCGACGCCCACCCAAAAAATGAAATCAAAAGAAAAAAGAAAGAATTGAATAGCTATATAGGGGAGTTTGTACTTACTTAGTCCAAGTGGAAGTTCGTTTCGTCCACTGTAGCTCCCGGAATCACCGTTTTTATCAAAGGGGGTCTTTTGGCTTCAGAGTCAATTTCCAAATCAACAATGGAGATAATGAGCTGCCAACTTCTATTTATAGACTTTTTGGCCTCTTTTTGTCACTTTTTTGGCCTTCCTTATCAGTTTCTTTATACCAAAAAACATTTAGAGTGATTCAGGAGTTATATGGGAGGGATTTGATTGGGTATTGGGACACTTTTTTTTGAGTTTTGAGGAAATTTTGACGGTCCATAAAAAAATTTCCAAGAATCAACTTGAGCATATAGGTTAGGTTACTACCCCGAGTTTTGCGTCTCATTGTATTTTCATCTGCCATAGGATTGATCCCATCAGGTTGTGACACAGAACCATCATATCTGCTTTAGAAGTGTCGCAACTTGGCGGTAGAGAGTACCAGAACATGGATGCCCTAGGTAGGTCCTGGTTGCATTATGGTGTCCATGCCGTCTCTAAAACATTGTAGGCTCGGGAGTCCTTATAGTTTTTCCTGAATATGAGTTTGAGCCTCATTTGCATGATTCTTCTTCACTCTTGATCTCACCCTCAGGACTCCCAAAAAATAACGGGTCTTCTTTTAAGCCCTTTTCAGACCCTCTAAACATGAAAAGATTGCCAAGCGATCTTGTGGCCTTTCATGCTCGTTAAACTAAAGTTTGAAGTCACGTCTATCCGGCGGTAGTTTACCCCTTTTTTGTCCAGACGGTCAACTGTACGAACAAAGGTATACTCTATGGAACTTTTGTTCTTTCGAAGAGTACTCTCAGGTATAATTTTATCCCTTTTTCGGGCCTGAGGGACTAAACTTACGAAAAAGGAACCCCCACGGAGTCCATAGTTAAGCTCTTTTTAGACTCCCTAAAATTGAAAAGATCGTCGAGTGACCTTATTCTTTCACACTCGTTAAATTGGTCTAGAAGAACATTCCTGACGGAGTCCATAGTTAAGCTTTTTTCATACTCCTTAAAAATGAAAAAATAGCCGAGTGATCTTGTCCTTGTCACACTCATTAAAATGGTTTTGAATCGACATCTAATCGGTGCTAGTTTACCCTTTTTCAAACTGACTAGACTATCTTCGAAAAAGGTACCTCAATGGAGTTTCCTTTTATGTTTTTTCAGACTCTCTAAATATGAAAAACCACCGAGCTTACCTTCTCTGGGCTCGTTAAACTTACATCGAAGGACATTACCATTGTGTGTTTTGTTAACCGCGTTTGCATACCTTATACGCCAGCCTTGTAACAGTTTGCTTCTGCATCTTAACACCTTTATCTCTTGAAGGATTTTTCCCGAGTATCATTCTACTAGAACATCAGTCTTGTCCTTGTGCCTTGAGCTTGTATGTTTGCAACACTCGTTCCTCCCTTGTAATGTAATATTTCTTTATTCTTTTTCCACAATTACTGAAAAGAAAAGAAAAAAAAAATCAAATATACCCCAAAAAGCGGAAGGGAAAAGTATTTTCTTTATTGTCAGCATAATGATTCGCCCTTGGATAAAGCACAACTGTCCATTTGTTCATTATACGATGGGATGTAGTACGACCTTAGGAAGATTTCTCTCGCTATATGGAGTTGTGTCCTCCACCGTTTGGTTATCCTTCCAAACATATGGAGAGTTTGCGTTGCCTCCTTCTTCGTAGACTTATGATTAACATACATGTTTCCTAAGTCTCATCATTTGTCATGCTATTATCCAAGGGAAGTTTGTCACCAAGCCTAAGTCGTCCCCTCTGCAATATGTCTCTTGTCCTCATACCGGTCCATCCTGAACATCCAATCAAGTCCTTGTTCGAAATCACTGAAGCCTTCAGTATGATCATCAAGATTATCAAGTCCATGACCAACGAGCTATTGAAGACCTCTGGGTAGTGTAGTCATACACTCACATTGCACTCCTACCTGAGTTTTGAAGATTTTGAAGTTATTTCTCGAGCTCTGAAGATCTCATCTCTAGCCATCAGGTTGAATCAGCTTCTGGAAGATGGATACTCTATATGTATATCTTTCTGATTTCGAGATGTAGCTCCACTGTGTATTGTTTGCAACTACTCTTTATAGTTATCTGGCATGGATTTACAGTGTATTTGATTGGTATCCATGATTCTATTTTATCTAGAGCATGGGTATGCCCGCCTCGGTGAGACATTTGTTATTTTGCAGATGGTACCTCCCAGTTCCTGATCCTTGGGCTCAATCGTTCGACACATCAGTAAAGATTGGTAATGTATTTCGGCCATTAGATGCTCTTCTAACCTCACACATTAGGGGGCATCTGTTATAACCCTAAATTTCACCACACATGCTTACCTGGTATCAGGCCAACTCATATCCCTTCTTTGCCAAAGCACTGCTGAACAACTCTTTGAAAATCCTCTTTTATAAAGGCCCACATGCCCTAATCCATTACTGCACATGTGTACATGCTGGCTGACCCAAAACAACCCACGTGGACCGACAAAAGCATGAAAAAAGGAAAGTTGTCGATGGAGCACAAAATCTATGGGTGAGTTAACTGAAACTCCCGGCCATGCATGGCCGAGGGTTCATCCAAATACCTAGCTTCTTCTAGCCTATAAAAGAAGGGGAAGGGGTCCCATTTGGAAGAGGAAAAATATAGCAAAGAAACCCTTCCCATTTATGTATTCCCATTGTCCCAGCCCTTTAGCCTTTCCTTGTGCCAAAGGAGATTAAAAGCAAAGCAGTTGAAGGATAGAAGAAGAGGAGCCCAGGATCAGGTTCAAGGAGCGGTAGCTAGTCTCAACTTTTGTAATTTGAATCATTCAAAGTAATAAAGAAAATGCTTTTCCCGTCCCAATTCATGAACTATTTAGAGTTTGATCAGTATATGTTTGGATTTCTAAACCATTAGTATATAAGTAGTATGCATGCATAGTTGTTGCTTGTCTTAGATGCAGGTCAGCTTTGGAAGGAGTATTGTGAACAAGTAATCAAGCACAATGGAGGATCGACATCAAACGTCGGGAATGAGGTACGTTGATCTTTCCATGCATTTACTAAGAAAAGGGGATTTAAATCTAGGGATGAAGTTAGAAAGTAGTTTCTCTTCGGTTATATCTACATGCAAAGTCTGAACTCTATTTGCTAGTCTGTAGGGAGATTTTCCCAACAACACTCCCCAAACCTAGTGTTTCAATAAGATATCCAATATATAACCAAGAGAAGGATTCTTCAATCATAGTGCCTCTCCAAGTCTAGCGCATACACCAAGAGAACAAGAACTACAAAAGATAGCAAAAATATCACTACTGCAACTGAAAAATGGAAAGTGCGCCCTTGAGGAGAAGAGCTATATATGTCAAAATAAAATGACTCATCCTCTATTTATACTTGTCCAAGTGCCTTCTTTTCACTTTTGGGGTCGACTTCTTCTTATGGTATTCAATATGCTTTATGGGGCTTCTGCAATGGTGTATATGGGTCTTCTTGTACTTCTTGGTATTTCTTCTCTTCTAGAAAATTTTTCCTTGAGCCCGGTTGATGTTATCTTCTCCATCATTCACCCAATTGATGTATACTTCTCCCACATAGCATCTTCAGTCTCTGGAATTTCTTGTCAAGTCACATGATCAAGGATAGAGACTACATCTGGGCCATTCTCCTTAGCCAAGTCACATGGCCATCTGAGGAGAATTTATGCCCGATGCTAATACATGGAGAACATCAATTCCCTGGGCCATTCTCCTTAGCCAAGT
>ML795539.1:81855-94349 GCA_009831015.1 Picea engelmannii
ATTGTAGCACCCCTTAATTGGTCAAACAGGTCATCAATTATTTGCAATGGGTACTTATTCTTAATGGTCATCTTGTTGAGTTGTCTATAGTTTATGCACAACCGAAGTGTGTAATCCTTCTTCTTCAAAAAATGGGTTGGTGATCCCCAAGGTGACACACTGGGCCAAATATATCATTTGTCCAACATTTGTTTCAACTATAATTTGAGTTCAACTAGCTCTTATGTACTCATTCTGTAGGGTTCCCTAGACAATCGCACTGCTCCAGGCATCAATTCTATTGAAAAATCGATATCTCTTTTTGGAGGTAAACTTGGTACCTATTCAAGGAATACATATGTATACTCTCTCAATATAGGATGGTCCTCTAGGATAGGGTTACTATCCTCAACAGAGTTCGGTACTTGTATTGCATATAAGGAACATCCCTTTATGAAATAATTCTTTACTTGAAGGGATGATATTTGTCTCACTAAGATAAAATTTTGGAATCCTTGAAAAATCCTTTTCTTTCCCTCCTCATTTTCACACTCTAATGTCTTATTATAACATTCCAACTTGGATTTGTGTGTAAGTTTTAAACCTGTGAAGTAAAGCAATGCATATAGATTCTTAAGCAATACAGAAATTAATCAATGGCTCATACACAGAGTACACTGAGATTTTTTACTGGAAACCCTCAACTGGGAAAACCTTTCTTATTTTCATTATATCGAATTTCACCATTCGCCATACAATATATACAATGTTTTTAGGTATTCTGTAGATACCAAAACCCTAATCCCTTAATCCGGGATTAATTTACAAATCAGCTAAAAATAGCAAAATCCGCTAAAACTAGCAAAAACCGCCCACAAAAAAATTTGAGGCACTGCCCTGGGCTACCGTCCAGTGCCAAACGCTGCGCGTAACCAGGGGGGGCATACCTGGCCCCCCTGGGACCCCCCTAGGAAAGCGCCTGGCGCACACGGTAGAGCTCTAGGTGAAGGGATCGTCAGACGCAGTTGTCGTATCTGACGCACCCACACACACACACATGCAAAGAATATAACACATACCCAACATTGTGGGCAGCCAACTAATTCATACCAATCATCATATCATAAGATCCTAAGGGAAGTATTTTCAAGGATTCTTGGGTGGACAACCCGTTCATAATAAATTGGCATGCTGGTATAGCCTTTGTTGTTTTTCCTTTTGTTCCAATGGCTAGTTGTACGAGCCATGACCTAGCTATTGAAAAATGTTTTCATTGATGTCAAAAAGAGGATGAATATGATTGATCGTAGAGAATCTCAGAAGAGATTGCAACACAAAACACATGTAGAACATAGAGTAGTGGAACTCCATAGTCGGGTCAATCGACCATCGGAATGTTGGGAAATTGTGAAAAAAACATGCAGAACATAGAGCAACTGAGTTATGGGAAGAAGAAGGAGTACATCAGAACACCATAACCTATGATGAGGTTATTTTCAATAGGCGAGGTAAACCAATAGGTAGGATTGTGGATGAAGAAGTTGCGAGAGAGACAGCCAAAAAATATGCAGAAAGAGATGAAGTTGAGAGATCTTCCCCCATATCCCTCTCGAAACATTCAGGCTCTGCAGAAGAAGAAGAAGAAGAAGCACCTATCGAGAAAAAGAGGAGGGACAAAGAGAAATTATTACAGAAGAAAAATGATGCTAAAAAGAAGCAAAGGCTGGAAGCAGATAAAGCAAAGGACATTGTTGAAAATGAAGCAAGAGAAAAAGCGGAAGCCGGAGAAAAAGTTGTTGCTGAAAAGGAAAAGGAGTAAGTTGAAGCATCAAGGATAGTGGCAGAATTAATAGCAAATGAAGCAACAAATAAATTTTTTGAAGAAGAAAGGCAAAAGAAGGAAGCAGAAGATAAAGAAGGAGACACACTCCCAATGGACTTAGATGTCCCTGGAACATCCACCGCGAGTATAGAAGCAGAAACAACAAGTAGTATATTAGGTCTCGAGCCATGGGAACATTTTTTAGTCAACCGAGATAGTATACATCTGAATATTTATGTACGATAGAAAAACATACTTAATTGTACAAGAAAGGGTTAAGAAAGTTCCAGCAACAGAGGGAGCTCCTCTATCAATAGTAACCTAGGTGTTGGTCATAGGAGATGTCAGGGAAAACCCTGTGGCAACATCAAGAGCATGATTTGCATTCATGGATTCAACTGTAGATAATATGGAAAGATTGTTCCAGCAGAATGAGGATAAATAACTGAAGATCAAAGAGTTAGAGGAGAAGATCCAACAAGTAAGAATAGATGAAAGGAGTCTTCTCAGTTTTAAAGCTAGCATAGGAAAAGTGAGAAATGAGTTGGAAGATTCAATCATTGATATGTACAAAAAAATACATCTTTTTCAAAATGTAGCTGCAACAATGATTGAACAAAACAACAAGATACAGATGCAACTGATGCAATACAACACCATTCGGGAAGGCATATCCTATATTGATACTTGGATAACAGAAAATCTTGATGCACCTAAAAAATTATACAGACCCTCAAAATCAGGGAGGAAGACATATCTGTATGCGCTAGATCATTTCCATCAAGTAGGGCAACGAGCAGACAAACAAGTGACCAAAGCAATAGGGATTTGCTCTAGAACTCACAAAGTTTCTCAAGAGTTGATAAGACATGGTCAGCTCCCAATGCTAGATGAACTAGGGAAGAGCTTAGTCATGGAGGAATTAGTGAATGCAGTTCAGGAAAGTACAAGTTGGAGAATAAAATTAGTTGAAACATCAACTTTCGTCTCAACCGATCTTATTTATCAACATTTGATCCAGCCAATAAATCTCCATACTATGATACAATCTTACATGAAAAAATTGGAAAAAGAGATGAGCGCATTATATGATAATGTGGCCATGATTGAAGTAATGCTTGAACAACTATATTACAGAAGGATTGAGGCATTGTATAGACACATGGAGTTTGGATGGCCTATCTCTAGAGAAAAATATCATAGGAAAAGGACAAGCCATTGTCTTGTTTTTTCGTCCTATTCCTAACTATCTCAAATTTCATCATTTTTTGCCACTTTCCATAAGAGAAGGGGATGTGAATAGTATTGTAACTGTTACGTCAAGAAGAAGATGAAAAGACAAATAGGAGTTACCATTATGTGTATAAAGTAGATTAGAAACTCTAAAATAAAGACTTTTTAACTTTTGGATTTTCAAGTATTGTATCGACCCAAGAACTGTTTCAAGAACTTATACTGTGTTAATGAATATTGAGAAGCCATAAAGGCTAGTAATTTTAGAAGGAATTCTATGTAGGAACTGATCAAATCTTTGAACTACTTCAAGCGAGGATGTTTGATGTTTCTATGGAATGTAAAAATGTTTTGTTTGTCATAGACTAATTCTTATGAAATATTAATTACATTTTTGCAGTATTTGGTATTTCTTTGAATATTTCAATGCCTTGAGTTTCGTGATTTGTTACAGTATATGTTAATGTAATCTAGACTAATCTGATTATATACTAACATGTGTGATTGCTTCCAATCTTTCTCTTTTCATACAACTAATTGTGTTAGAGTATTTTTAAGACTTGGTTGAATTTATAACTCACTGGTTACTCTAGTTTCGCTCCTAGCTAGGATAGTTTAGCATAGATTAGTGATAGGTTAGTATATATTAGGATATTTTAATTGTTATTATTTTACATACATGGTCTTCATCTAAATCTTTGCATTGCATTCCATCTTGCATCGGTATGTCGGACCTTAAACGGTACTAAAATAACAAAGTAGAAATAATGGCAGCCAGGCCAAATTCTAGATGGGACTCCTAAACCAAACGGTATTTAGCCTAATTGGGACTTTATAACAAGGAGTACCCCTTGTTGTTGTCAGGTGAATTCATACCCCTCAACAGAATTGGTGCTAGAAGGAGGTTTCGATGAAAAGCTTTCCCATGTGGATTCATTTCATTTAACTCTTAACCAACCCATGGCTCCTCTCCATACCTATGTATGGGATGACCCTTTGAGTCTTCCAGGACCCACCAAGGCCATTTCACTCAAGACAGTCAATCTCTTGTCAAATCCCAAATTCGATCGTGAAGGGTATGTCTCTGCATTTACGCACCTCAAAATATTTGACATCGCTTGACGAAATCTTAAGATTGTACAAGACAATGAAATGTTTCGACTATTCGTCCTCACATTCGAAGGGAGAATTAAATCTTGGTTTAGTACGTTTCCAGCGAAATCAATTCATAGTTGGAAACAATTCACATAAATTTTTATTGTTTCCCATGAAAATTATGTTTGTGACAATCTCGTTGATGAACTTGCAGAAATCCATAGGCTAAGAAATGAATCTGAGAATGATTTATTTCGAAGAATCATGCAGATTTACTATAGATTTATTGAGAGGGATGAACCCTTACGCCAAGAAATATTCGATTGGTTTTCATATCTCGTCTCTATTTCTAAAGAATTTGATCTAAACAATCAAGCCATATCCTATTCACAGAATTTAGATCCAACCACAAATGATATAGGAGGCATAATCTTCAACCAACAATTTGACATAGTTGCAGCATAATCTTTATCAGTAATCCTAGACCCCATAGCCTTGGAGTGTGAACCATGTAACGATTCCCTTTCTAAAAATCATGATCATATTCTAGTTTGTGATGAATCTCTTACTGAGGAAATCCATCATCTTTAGAATTTGAATATCTTCATGCACTATATACAAATATGTTTGATGATTATCATACACATGAGAAATCATCTTTTAATCATGTAATACACTCTTCACATTACTATTTTGGAAATGAAACATTGAATGATATACCAGATCAAGAAGAGTGTACAACCTTGATCACTCAAGCACTCATCCTTAACAATACTTCATCCGGAATGCATCCCTTTGAAAATCCTTTGTAATTCAAATTTCCAGAACATGATGAATCACAATCTGATTTTGATGTTCCTATTTTTGATGATTACTTTCCAGTTCTGGGATTGAATGAAAGTGTCGTCCTATCACTCATTGATCCTACACAATATGATATTTCTGACCTTGATGAACATATGCTAAATTCTGAAAATATAAAGTATGCATAGCACCCTGAGTTTGTTGATCCTTACGAACAAATCACAACAAACGAATACCCCATAACCATGCAAAATAAAAGAAACATCGAGTTGATTCAAGAACCTTGGTCATCTCAATCTGCTATGGAATTACATGTTATTCCCTAGGAGCAAATACATCACTTAGCCATGGATTCTATTCCAACACTCCAACACTCCTCGCATGATTTTGTTGATGTCATAGGAGAGGCTTTGGAGCTATCTTTCACTCAATGTTTCCCTCAAACTATACACCATTATCTCTCCTCTCAGCATGCAGAGTATGTGAAATTTGAACCCAGGGAAATCTACATCGACAATGAGACACCCCAATTTCAACCAATGATTATGTCAAGTACTCGTTGTCTTACTTCTACCCCTGGGATGAGCAATATCACCCACTCCAAGACTCCCTTACAAAGTATGTTGCATGCAATTTTCATTCATGAGCCTCATCAGGTATGTATCTCATTGTTGATTTTCTTCCAGTAATCATATGATGATCATTGTAAATTTTATGACGGAATTGAGTCATGGTTGGAGGAATCTTACATATATGCATGTACAGTGAATCATAATGCCACTAAATTTAACTTGTTGATTGGAGACTTGTTTGAATCAATTCTTCCTATCCTCATCTCTCATTAATTCATTCTCTACAATTGGCCTTCAATCAACATGTGATTGTAGGTTTGGAGTTACTTGACTGACTTTACTGGCAATATGCTTATACCTAGCTTCCTTTCAGCCAGTGTAGGATAGGTTAGATTAGGATTATATTAGGCATTCATTTAGATAGTATTAATATACACCTTTTGTTTCACAACCACCCATCATTCACCCTCATCGGTGGACCGAGACACAACTGGTAAAACCAACCAACAATGGTTGTTAGGCCAAAATTCGGATGGGTTCCCTATTCCAAATGGTGAGAGTTCTAATTGGGACTTCTTACCGGGGAGAACCTCTTACTGTTTTTGGGCAAATTTGGACCCGTCAACACCACAATAGAAGCCAAATATATAGTAGCAGTAGAACTTTGCACACAAGTTCTCTGGATGAAGCATACATTGAAGGATATCAAGGTAGAATATGATAAGTCAATCTCAATCATTTGCGACAAAGAAATTACAATCAAAATTTCAAATAATCCTATCATGCACTCAAAGAATAAGCATATTCCAATCAATTACCACTTCCTAAGAGAACAATTAATCGAGCAAAGTGTCAAACTAGAATACATAATTACAAAAAAACAGGTTGCAGATATTTTTACCAAACCCCTTCCCAAAGATGCATTTGAATATCTCATACATAAGCTTAAAGTGATATCCCAGGGAAGCACAAGCTCAAGGGGAGCATTCATTTTCCATTGATGTCAAAGGGGGAGAAGTTGCAGACAAAGGATAAGTTGCAGATAGAGGAAGAATTGCAAACACAAGGAGAGTTGCAGATAGGGGGAGTATTACAGAATTGACTAAGGGTTGACATCAATGACAAAGGCGGATATTGTTGGAAATATTGTTATCATTGATTTGAAAGACAGGGGGAGCCTACAAGATGTCCAAGATAAATATTACAATCTTACAGATGTCCAAGATAAATATTGCAAGATGGATCTTGTTGAAAGTATTATTTTTGGTCAATTTGAATACCCTATATTTGAAGGAAATTTTACCCTATATAAATAAATCAAATGGTATCAAAAGTTACATGGTTGGAAATTATTTTTTGATAACTTTCCAGTGGTATATGGAAGTCTCTCTAACTCCCTAGGAATGAGTAGATATGAATTTTTCCATCCGATAACCCAACCAGAAAATTGAGGTCGAATGAAAAATGGGGACAAAATTACTATAAATATAGGATGGATTTTCTTATTTTTAGAGCAACCAAGAAAGAGATATCAATTTTGAGGTGTGCTAAAGGCATTGGGGTGTCTCTTTGGGATATAGAGGTGTGCAAGAGAAGTCTAAGGGACTTTCTTATTCTCAAGGTATGCTATAAGGTTGTGATGTTGTCGTGAGGTTGCGATGCAACCGTGTGCACTATTATGAGGTTGTGATGTTGTTGCGAGGTTGTGATTTTTCCATGAGTATAAGTTGTTAATTAATGTTTTCGTGAGTGGATGTTTTCGTCAGTGGATGTTGTCATCGGTGATTACATTCTAGGAATGATGTTATGAGGATTTTTGGGGTTTGAAGGATTGTTTGTGAAATGAAGCATGCATGGGAATTCAAAGGTATTCTATGTATGAAGATATTGGATTTGTGTCTACACATATCTTATTGACTTGGTACTCAGTTGAGGAGATTGGTGTCTCCAGTAGGTTGGTGCCTACATCTTGTCAATTCAGTGCTCAGCTAAGGAGATCAGTGTCTCCAATAGGTTGGTTCCTACATCTTTCCGAGTTGGTGCTCAGCTAAGGAGATTGGTGTCTCCATTAGGTTGGTGCCTACAATATTTGTAACAGTAGGTTGGTGCCTACAATTTTTGTAATATTAGGTTGGTTCCTACAGATATTTATAAAAATAAGTTTTTTTGGTTTTATCCCTCAAGGGTTTGCACGTTAAACTATATGCATTGTGATTTGAATTTATATATGATTATTGTTTCTCATCTAATGATTGATTTATGAATGGTTAAATAAAGTAAAAATAATATTATATTGATTCACCCTCCCTCCCCTCTTAATATAATCATAAGTTCAACAGGAAAACATAATATACATGAGCAATATACATATGAATATACATGTCAAACATACATCTTAACAAAATATACAATAAACATGTCATATATAGATCTCAAGTCAAATATAAAACAATCAATATACATGTAAATTAGTACCACTACTAGTTAGGTCCACCACCATAGCCAAGTGCATCAATGTCTCTGTTAGCAGAGGTAAAGCCTCTATCAAGAACAACTATCTTAGAAATAAATGTCAACAAAAGTTCACTATCAAATGTCTCTCTATCAATATCATGAAGATGTGCAGCATTACCTAATGTGAACATAGTGTCCAAAGAATAAAAATATTGTGACACATGTGGAGGAAAAGGATTATGAGGGGGATCGGTGGATGATGACACATGTGGACTAGGAGAAATACAAGGATCGGTGGATCTTGACACAAGTGGAGGAAGAGGAGGTGGATAATTAGAATACAATGATGCATGTGGAGGAGAAGCAAGAGGAGGAGGAGGATTGGAAATGGATGTAGGTTCAGACACATGTGGAGGGGAAGAAGCAAAAGGAGGAGGAGGGGGATCAGACATGGATGTAGGTTTAGACACATGTGGAGGGGAACAAAGAGGAGGAAGAGGAGGATCAGATATGGATGCAAGTTTAGACACATGAGGAGGGGAAGTAAGAGGATCGGTAGATGGTGCAACCAACTCATGTGAAGGAGAATATGGAGGAGGAGGAGGAGGACAATGTGGTGGAGTAGAGGGTGTGGATGGCTCTGCTGATGAGCTAGATGTAGTAGGATTGTGAGCAGCACCCCTCAACGTCTAAATGAGGTTGAAGGCATAAACAATATGACACATCAACAACATCAAGTCAAAGGAAAAATACTCCATATTGTAGAGATGTCCTATAACTGTAATATGTCTCTAACGGGTGCAGGTACCACTCCATGACTAGTCATGACATGACATAGTTGATCTCACATCTCTAGATGGACTCTTCAATCTGACCTACATGGCATGTGGGGTCTCTGTACAAGAGACTGGTCCTCTGCCTCCTCCATCACCTCATCCTCATGTTGGGGAGGTTCATCCCCAACATATGTGACAATATATGCAAAACAATAGATAATAATAATAAGATAATTGAAACAAATGCTATAATAAATTACATGTGCATTAAATAAGACATAAAAATATGAAACTAGATTTATACAAAACATAATGATAATATTACCTCTCTCATATGTTGGTTGAGTTGACTTAAATAGGATGTTTGGACATCCTCTCCAATCCATCCTCGTGTACGGGTACTCTGCAATATTGAGGACAGGATTGTCCTCACTAGCCAATAAATCACATACCTCCCTACTGACTGGAGAAATGAGAAAATTGTACTGGCCCCTCTTGGGAATCCACTGCCCCTCACATGTGTATATGTGCATCAAACATAGGCTTGGAATTAAATAAGGGTACTACTGGTTGAGTGGCATGAACCCTCTCAAAAAATAGTGTAAATAACTCTAACGTGAATGGGAAGAATATCGTCCCATGTAAAATAGCGCGACAATGATCTAATACACGACAAAATTGTCTCAAAAAAATCTTTGACCACCTAATCAATCGATGCCTCTACAATAAACTTGCTACATAATACCACCTAGAGAAATTAATGCACTTCCCATCAGAGTTATATTGTGACAATGTCGAGAGAATAAGACACTGGAACCTAACGTCCTCTCTACCAAATGAAATTATCCACATATGACCACCACAAACCTGGAACTATGAAGAAGAATGAACATGCAGACTAACATATCTCTTCACATATGTCAGTTGGGTTTCTCTGGAAACACCAGGCGGTAGTGTAGGGAAATGGGTAAAATACTCCCCCTCCTAGACAACTAAGTCATGAAATATGCATCTTCCTCTGTGGGATGATACCACAAATCGAGACTGGCCCTAAACCTCTATCGCCCATGATCCCAGGGATGGATCAATTGTTGTAACAACAACGATTTCCCCCTAAGGTATGTACCCTCCTAATAAAAATTCAAGAGGACAACATCCATCAAAAGGTCATGTGTCGACTATGAAATAGGGCGAGGGAATAACTCCCTCTCCCTCTCCCTGGCCTCCCACTCATGCACAAATGTGTGTGTCTCAACTTGTTGTTGTTCCTCTTCCTCCTCCTCTAGTCATCGTCGTCTTTGATTCACATACAAGTATTGTTAGGCACATATATATAAATAAAATAAATTGAAATTATAAAATAAATACATATATAAATTATGTGTATTTAAAAAAATCTAAAATTATTTTTTTTTTGCGAAAAAAAATTAAAAAGTAATTGGTGCATTGAAAACAACACATACACCTCGGCGACAGTGTTCTCTATCAGCATCGTCGTGCGGTGTTATTACTAATACACATCGGTGCCAAATTTATTGTCACACCACTACGTATTGAAGCAGTGCATCCCATAGGATGCTTCGCACCAGTCTAGTACTTTTAACTACATTGGTTCAGTGGTCTTAACCACACGTGTTCATTTCATTAACAAAGATGCACCGCAACACTAAAAATTATGGCATGCAAAATCTTTGATGCCCTTTGTTAAACTGAAAGCACTAATGCACTGGTTTTACCAGAGCATTGGAATGATGTCTAGCAGTGTGTTGTAGTACTAATGCACTGCGAACGAGACCTTATAGAAGATGAATCATAATGTTTATTTTTAAAAACATGTCACGGTGCATACTCTTAGTGTTTACGCATTGGTGTTCCACGCTTATTATCGCACCACCACATATTGCAACAGTGTGTCTAATAAGTCATACTACCCTGATTGATTATTAAATCTCCCTGGTGTCATTTTCTTCACAGCATCGATCTGTTTGTTGGACTTATGGGCACCGCTAGGTTAAATTGCATTATCACAGTTGAAGTGGTGCGATGTTTTACTATTCACGCACTAGTGCCACCGTGATAGTGGAGCACCGACCTTTTGTTCTGCGATGTGTTGTAAAGGATAGAGCACCGAGAACGAGGCATCCAATGAGACATCCTGCTATGCCAAGTCAGGAAATATATGTCCCAGTGCGGTTTTGTAAACAATACTGGTGCGTTTGGTTAAAATGGTTGCACCACAACATTTAATTTTATAAATTATTAAGTTAGCAGTGTGGTTAAGTAAGTGAAATTCATTGGTGCAAGTCGAAGCCAATTATGCACTGGTTTCAGGGCATTCCAAAGGACACACCACTTTGTTTTTATAATTTATTGTGGTGCTCTTTCTTGAATGAAACTGATGCAGACATATATATGAGGCACATCGGTGGTGGTTCTCACTGTGAATTTAACACAATATGCACCGCTTTGGGGAGAGTTGAAGTATTCAGGCACATCGCCTGAAATTGGAAAAAAAACGAAAAAAACACCAAATTTCAAGCTCAATTCAAATTTTGATTGGATGAAAATGCAAATAGGAAGGTAATAAACAATTTACCTTTCCTCTTATGTCCTGAGGAGGCATGGTTCACTGTTGAGAGGAAATGAAAATTTGTGGTCATTTCCAAAATTTGGAACTGTATGGAATCTACCAATGGAGCTATCCAAGTCGGTGTAGAGAACTGGAAACAAGGAATTTTTGGAAGGACGATGAGCATCAGTGCTTGCTTGATAGTTTGGAAGCATTGGATGCACTGTAACAATGAAAATTAGTTTGGTAAAAAAAAATATTTACCCTACCACGGTACACTTGACGATGGTGAGGTGCACTAGTGTGTAATGTTCAATGACATTAATGCTCTTTATTTAGTGCATGTAATTTTTATTACAAAGTATGACTGTGATTTTGAACATTGACACACTATTGCTTGATTGTTCATGTACACACCAATGTGTATCGGCCTTAAAGGTGCATCGATAAAAAAAATCCTCTGCAAAAACCTTCAACCACCTGTATCCACTAACAACCTTCATTATAAATAGAGAATGGATAGATTTTTCTGGGAGACTTTGTAAAAACCTCCACAAGAAGGTGTTCTCCTTGTAGTGAAAGAAGGAAAATTATTTTGGATAGAGAGAAAGAGTGGCATTTAAAGAGAAATGAAATCTAACTTCAGGCAGGTGATTATAAAACAAAATTATTCCATATGTTTACCAATTGTAGAAAAGCATTAACTCTATATGGAATATTGCAAAAGAGGATGGTTCATGGGCCATGAACTTTCTTGATATTGTAGCTAAAGAAATAAATTATTTTCAAACTCTTTTTAAAGATTACTCTCGATCCACCATAGATGTTATCATCCACTTATCTAGCTTCTTTCCTAGATTTGTTGAACCAAAAGATAATCAACCCTTCATGGTGGAGGTGGGGAAAGAACAGTTATTTATAACTCTTCAAATTTTCTAGAAGGACAAAATTCTTGTACTAGATAACCTCCCTATTGAATTATTCCTTAGTTGCTATGATTTTTTTAAATGACCTCAGAAGAGTGGTGGAGGCCTCATTATCCTCAATAATATGTTTTCAACTTTCAACACCACATTCATAGCACTCATTCCTAAGATCGACAACTCATATTTCTATGAAATGTTTTTACCTATCTCTCTATGAAATAGCATATACAAGATCATTTCAAAAACATCTCAAAAAGACTGAAG
>ML795539.1:99724-111875 GCA_009831015.1 Picea engelmannii
CATTGATCACCTCAAAAACTTAAGTTACAAAAAATAATAAGATTCCATTGGTGAATCTTGGAATTTATTTAGTTTTGTGTGAGTGGTAGGGGGGGGTCCCTAGGGCCTTGGGCCTAAGGTCCATTGAGGGCCTTAACATGTTCTTAATATATTATGATAAAACTTGATCCATATTATATTGAGAACGACAAGAAGGCAAAGATATAACAAGGAAATACATTGAGATATTGCAAGGAACAAAGTAATACAATAAAACTTAGATTTTGTTAATGACTTTCTAGATTACAAAAGACTATAAAATGTAAATCACATAAGCTAGATATAATGGTGGTATCTTATCTTTGAAGATAGATATGTGTCATCTATGTTCATTCACAAGAATCTAATTACAAAGAGGCCGAAAATGATTTTTAACATAAAGCATCAATGAGAAAACCCAAAACACCCAAAACCCTAACCCCGGAAGATGAAACACCAAAAGGTTTGTGGGCCTGGATTTGGTTAATTGATACATCAACTTCTCGGGGGCATAAATTTTGCATATGATCTATGTTTGTGGTGCTTGGTACCCCATCAAAAAGGTATAATTGAGGAGTACATATTCCATTCAGCTTGGTATCTGTCGAGCCAAAAAAACGTTGTTTAAGGCCTCAAAATGCCCCTGAAAGTTTGGGACCCAAAAAATCGTAGAAAAAATGCAAATATGTGGAATCATTATGAATTAGTGGAAGAGGTGGGTCTCCACCAATATCAACCCAGATCGATTGGTCCTCCCCCTTTATGAAGCAACAATCCCCATTGTGTTAAGTTCCTCCATCAGATGCGGGAATTTATGTTGAATCTTACTCTCGGTGAGCCACTTGCCTTGGTGAAGAAGATGCCTTGATTTGATGACCCGAGTGAGTTGGATTTTCTAATGGCAGGTGCATTTTTTCTTGGTGTCCATGATTCAATAAAATGTCACATTTTAAATGTAGTCAGGATTGAGTTTTGTAGGGGACAAGTGCTCGACCATGTCTGAAGTGTCTTGGAGAGGTGGAAATATGGTCGAAGCAACTCCACATTAAATACAGGTGCAATCCAAGGAAAGGGGGAATACTTAATTCAAAATCATTCTCATGCACAGCATTGGTGATGATGTAAGGCCCATATTAGAGTTGGCGAAAATTCTGATGGGGTCCTCACGAGGCTCTCTTTTTGCAAATGCAACCATATCTTATCTCCCACCTGAAATGTATGTGGTACTAGATGTTGATCATGGCACTGCTTATACTTGGCATTGGATTTCTACAAAATATTATGAATTTATTGTTGGATGCCCTGGATTTTCTCAAAAAAATTGGTTGTTCGATCAGCATCGATCTGTGCATGGGAGGACTCTTCTTATGAATCTACAATGGGTATAGCTACATCAATGGGAGCTAATGGTTGGAACCCCATGCACACCTGAAAAGGGTTGTGGCCAATAGAGTTGTGGAGAGCTCTATTGTAGCTATGTTGAACATAAGGAATGATTTCATCCCATGTGTGTGTATGTTTGGAATTGTACATCCCAAGATATGGACAATCATTATGTTGACTACCTTTGTTTGTCCATCAGTCTGTGGGTGGAAGGAAATCGATTTGGTCAGCTTGGTGTCCATCATCGACCATAGGTTGGACCAAAAATTACTCAGGAACCTATTGTCTCGATCTGAAATAATGGTTCGTGGGAGCCCAAAATGAACCCAAACATGTTCAAAGAAGAGCTTAGCGGTGGAATCGACTATGATGATCTTCTTGTAGGGTGCCAAAATTTCCATCTTAGAGAATCGGTTAATGAATATGAAGACACATTCATTCCCATGCTTGGTTGAAGGCAAACGAGACATGAAATCCATGGATATGGACTCCCAAGGCCTATATGGAGTATGCATAGGGGTGTATAGCCCTCTTTTCTTGATAGCAAGCTTGGCAATGGCATAGGTAGTTCAAGATATGATTTACTTGAGGAAATCTTGTTAGAGCTTCGGCCAATAAAAATGATTTTGCAATATTGCCACTAATTTTTCCACACCAAAGTGTCTCGTCGCCCGATTGTAATGAGATTCCCAAATCAACTTTTGTTATACATATAAGTGTTGCACCTTGATTCCACATCCTTGACACTATGAACAACATTTTTTCATGTTCCCTAGTTATCAAAGAGAAGAAAATCCACTTTCTAAAGGTTGAACACATTATCTTTCCCCTTGTTATTTTCCTTAGTTGGAGCACTGAAGCCCCCCTGCTATGGCTCAGGGAGCGTCACTCTTAGGGTGACTCCCCTTGCTAGAAAAACATAGATCATCATTGATGCTTCCTGCTAGTATCATTAGGAGCGTCAGACCTGTTAGGTTGGTTTTAACCAATCCCACCTTATTCTATGGGTTGACTATGAGATACTTTTGGTGGTTATAATCGAGGGATGATTCATAGGCTTGAGTCTCTCCTTTTTGGGTAATCAATCATAACTTATGGAGGAAATATCTCAACCTTCCATTGATATTCTAAGTTGGTTAAACCTCCCAAATCCTATATATAAAAAAAGGTCTCTCAAGGGYGAAAGGGATTAGAAATAATTAAGGTCTCAAGCATACAAAAATTGTGTTTCATTTGTCAACATACAGTAAGGGGATGGATAGGAGGATCATTGGAGGAGGCTTGCAACACATCATGATTGTAAGTTCCATTGTTTCTCATATTAATAAACTTGGACTATTTCCTTATTTCCATCTTGTTTCAAGCTTATGTATGAATGATTGTGGACTAGTTATGATAGCTTTTATCTAACTTATTACAAGCAGTAGAAGAGAAAGATAGTTCTATTTATTTGTAGGTAGACTACGTTTGGAGCTGGACTGGATCCAACACCAGAAAGACAAATGGAAACAAGGACAACCTACCTAAAAAGGTGCATCATTCTCTTCCTCCTCCTCTCTTTTTTCATGCATAAATAGATGGAAACCAGGAATGTTAGTGTCCATTTGTTCTATCTGTCTTAGTTAAATAAAACCTAACTAAGGGGAGTTCAACTTGTCCGCAGGGTGAGATTTATCACAACAGTTTTTGGAAACCATAGTGGGAAAAGAGTGTTTCCTTGGTTTTTATCCCTTTGTCTCAATATGTCACTTGATTGAATGTTTGGTTTCTGAAGTCTTCTTTGCTTTTCACTTCCATTGAATAGCTTACAGAGTCCTCAGAACACTTTGGTTGAATCTGGGCTGAGTCTGAGCATGTTTTTCCTTCTTTTTCAGCAGTGACACTCCCCTTCAGTGGCCTACAGAGAATCATTGATGCCCTCCTGTAGGATTTTTAGGAGCATCACCCTACCTTTGACGCCCTGTACCCTTGGTACCAGGAGCGTCACCCTTTCCTGGGTTGGTTTCTGGGCTTGTTGCTTATGTTTCTCGATCTGATTTTGTCCCATATTCTTCTATGATTACTTTGGACTTTGATTGTGAGTATCACTCTTCTTGTCTTGTTTCTTGTGAATTACCTCTGATCAAGTTTTGAAAGGGTTATAAGCTAGTCAAGGTTGGTCAAATCCTTGGAAATCAGTTTTGATTTTCAACTGTTTTTTTCTTGTCAGATTGTACAAGCATTTGACTTCTGTACTTTTCTTCCTGAAAAATTTTTAAACATTCTACTTGTCAGTTTTGGGAGCCTTTTTGTCGATTTGGAATTAGTTTGTTGACAATTGATTCTTGCACTTCGCTTATATTTTGAAATCTAGAATTTTTTAGAGTCTGTTATGCTATCAATTGGTCTCAAATCCTTTGGTTTTAAGACTTTTTAAGAGTGATTGCTTTCTTTGTGAGTGCATCTTTCTTTTAGGATTCTTTTTCTTCATGTTCTCTTATATATTAGCTTTGAACTATTCCATGCTCGTTGAAACAAAAGAAGCATTAAAGTAATTGCATTCAATATTATTTACATGTTAACATCAAACAAAGAAATTCATGCATTCTAAATAATTAGAAGTAGATTTGCAGTGAAAAAATTAAAAGAACTTAGCATTCATTGGTTTTGAAATTTTAAAGAATTCTATTTTGATAATTTGGAAAACATTTGGATTCTTCATTTAAGTGAAAAAAAAATTGCAAAGATTTTTGCATGAATTTAGTATTACGTTGAGTGTTTAATGGTATTTGGAAGAAAAAGAAACTCCTTCTCCCTCTTGTAAGTAGGATTCATTGAAATAAATTCTGCATTTCATCTTCCTACTGCATGGTTTTTGGAGTCAGGTCAAAACATCATTAGTTTCGTCTCCATCTACACTTGAGTAAAAACAACTCTAAAGAATCAACCACGCGTAATTGAAATAAACTAGACATTTTATTTATAGAGCAGCAATAGTAGTCTAGGAATTAGAATCTTTGGACTAGGGAAAGTGAGCAAATTGTCCAAGATTTTTAAACAGAATGTAGAGTACTAAAGAGTGGTCAAAAAAAGTTGTCGTATAGGCATAGCCGAGAACCCCCTCTGACAAAGGGGCTAAACACGAGGTCACATGTGGAAGAGTAATGGAGATTACCCCTCCAAATCTTGACCAATCGTAGCAAAAAGAGAGTATATTGGGGTTTCTTCTTGAGAAACCACTAGTTTCATTTGGTCTCGGTGCTTCGTGAATCCCGAATCTGTTTGGGGTCCTAAGGAGTTTTACTAGTCCACTTGTCTTCAGTTCTTTTGAATAATTTTGAACTCAGATATCCTTCCCATACGTTTAATCCTGAATCTCGACTATACCCCCCAGAGGCCGACTGCGAGCTAGTACCCTTAGTGACCTTCCCTAGGTGTCTACAAAGGTGACTGTGTGGGGATTTCCATGGTACCTGGGGCAGATGTCAGATCACACCTTCAATACCCTTAGAGGGTGATCCCGCGAAGCGAGGGTCACTTGCACCGAGAAGGGTTGATGTGTGAAGGTTGGGGTAAGTGCTTCTCATTTCTTCGTTGAAGGCTTGATATCTCATCTTCAAAATATCCTACCATCTATTGTTTTCCTAGTTGATTACCTTTATCTTTTTTAGAGGTGTGTTCTTTCATCACTTGTAGTTGGCCCTAGAATTGTTTTTTTTTTTTTTTAACTATGGCCTACGACGGTCTTTATAGGTCTCGTAGGATGCAAGGATTACCTCCGGAAGGTTAAAAACCATTACCTCCTCATTCATTGGAAGATCATTCCCAAGAAGGAACAATAAACGAAGAAGTTATCTCTAAGATTGGGAGTGTAATTTCTCATTTAACTAAACAATTCATAGAATGGGGTTTTGTTCTTGCAAACCAACCTTTAACTGGTCCTTTTGGCCCAATTGTTCTACAAATACCTTCTTTAGAATATTTTGATTATGCACTATAATATTATCCTTTCCAATTACCACTTATACCTTACAAGGACGTTTTATCCATGGAGTTGAGAACACCTAACCCTACAGAAGGATTTACTACCCTTGTTTGAACATCTGGATTAGTTGATCCTACTCAGACTCCCGCTCTTACTCCTTCTACTTTGTGGAGAACATCGTCAGGATAGAACATTCATCTTAATATGGGTATGACCCCAACCCATCCTCTTTCTACTGCAACATAGTCGCCTATAGCTTATCCATTAGGTTCATATATAGGTAATAATGCTCTTGTTGCAATTTGAGTGCCAAGTAGCTCGAGTTTTCTCCTTCCTAGTCAATTAAGAAACACTACGATAGTTTCATACACTATACCTTTACAAATTAGAAGTTCATTTATACCACAAAATCCCATTGGGACACCACTTCCCCTTAGAACACAGAATCTTGTTGTGACACAAGTTTCAGCCAGGGATCAATTTTCAAGACCTTTTGTTGGAATCCAACAATAGCCCTGGGAGAAAACTGCTTCGACAGGTCCCACATGGGGGAAAACCGCTCAGGAGGGACCCTCTAATCCTACTCCCTTGAGACTCTATTATGGGAAATCATTTTCGGGTGTTGTTAACCCTACCTGGGCTCAGCTGAGTCAAATAGGTTTTCCTCCACAAGGAAATATACCTAATCAACCGGTGAACCCAACCCTTTTTGCCCAAATTCCTTAATCAATGAATCTCACTTTTGCTGCCCAGATTCCTCAACAACAAACCTATGGGAGGACCATCATGATATAACTTTCCTTTGCAACTGACTTATGGTCCTACTGGTATTATGATGCCTCATCAGTATTACCAATATCCTCAAAGAAATAGACAATTACCTTTTCTAGCCACTTTGGACCTTCCAGACTCATTGAGATTGATAAATGATCCCATATTACATTCTCCTTTCTGGCCAGTAATTCCTACCAAGTTACCATCAAATATTCCTAAGTTTGATGAAAAATACTTAGAAGATCCCAATAACCATGTTATGACATTCCATATTTGGTGTTCATCCAACTCATTTATGGATGATTCTATTCGGTTGTATCTTTTCCAGCGAACACTTACGAGCTCAATAACTAAGTGGTATATTGAGTTACCACAAGGTTTCTTAAATGAATTTAATTCGCTTGTGATGGCCTTCTTAACCCATTTTCAATTGCCTATTAGATATGAAACCGGTACGTATCTTTTGACCTCCCTTTGTAAATCCACCTCCACGCATATTTCTGATCATATTCATGAGTGGAGGCAGTGAAGATGGTTAATTAAATTTGTTATTCTAGACCAATTATTGGCAGAATGGTTCACGAAATACCTTTTACCACCTATTGCATGAGATGTCGCGATGGGAGGTGTTTTCACTAAAGAGCGGGCTATCAGTTGTGATCTATATCTAGGCTTGGTTTATTCTCAATCTGGTACCTTATATGATGTAATCCTGAATTCTCCCTATACGTCAACTAATCCATCAAAACCACCATTTGACGCTCATTCTAATGGAATCATTGGTTCTTTAAAAACTCAGTCTACCACACAATCAACTGGGCCAACAATCCATTCATCTTCTACCCCGGCTATGACATAGACTTCCATTCCATCCAACTCTCCTTCGTCTCCTACTAAACCTCCAAGGTGAATGCAATCCAATATGTTTCATCCCCGCAACTTAGAGGAAAGAAGAAGAATAAAAATAAATCTAAGAAAACTTATAATCAAATGGAGAGTCTGAAAACACAAACACAACCACCTATTGTTCATAAACAACCACAACAAAAGTTGAAATTTCCATGTTTAATGTGTGGAGAAGATCATTACACTAGGGATTGTCCTCACCGAGATGAAGTCACAAAATTTTTAAAAGGGAATTCCCAACCCGCCATTTTGACTAATCCTTTTCCACCACAGCAACAAACAATGGTTGTGCAAAATCCTGCACCTCTGCAAGGGGGAAACATGGGTCATCCTCCTAGTGGGGATGCTTCCTCAAGTTCACGTGTTTATATGTTTAATGGGACTGTAGATTTGATGACTAGAACAAATACATATGATACATCTCCAGGGAAAATCAATAACGAAAGTGTATCTAATGGACCTACGAACGTCATGCTTTCCACTTATGTTACCCCTCCGTTTGGACATCTCCAGATAGAGAAACCAACATTTGAATCAATATTACGTCCTCCCAAGAGCATAATCTGACGATCGACAATTAATCTGAACACATGTGTTGCTCATAACTATAGTATTGTTGAATATCTGGTACAAGAACCTTGTGTGATGTCGACACTCGAGGTTCTGCAAAACTATCCTAGTCAATGTAGAACCCTCTTGGTTTCCATTGGAGTTGTAGACCCTAAGTCATCCAATACTATTATGTTTAACCTGGAAGATTATAAAATGAGGCTTTCTTATCAACTTGCATTTCAAATTCAAGTTGTTTTTGTTGATTAATTAGGTTGGTTGTCATTGATGTCAACCCTTGAAGCAAGTCTGGTAGCAAATTCTGGTAGATCCAATAGTATAGTTAAGGGACTTAATATTGTTTGATGTATAATGGTATGAATATTAGTATATTTACAGGTAAGACTATTCTAGATAGATAGTACATGTCATGCCATTTTTGGTGATATGTGGAACGTCACATAACTCCTCATGGTTAGAGAATTATGGCCTTGTGAAGTTGGAGAACCCTCATGAGTTGTCTAGAAGGTCAAAGAAGTCAAATTATTCTAGAAGCTACTAGAATAAGTTGACTAGTCAAGTGGGTGAAACTAGGAGTTAATCATGGGTTAAGTTGTTGTAATAAGAAAATAATTAAAAATAAATTAGTTGCAACTAGAAGTGGAGAATTTATTCTTTGAGGATAAAGTGGTTATAACTGAACAAGTGGTTAGAAGTGGGTTATCCCTAAAAGAAGGAAGTTGGGTTAAGTTGGTTAGAAGGTAACGCCTTGAGGAATCAAAATGGAAGTATAAATAAGAGAGAAAGGCTCTCCTATTAGCACCTATAGAGCACATTGAATATATATTATTGTGTAAGGTTTATTGCAGGTACTCATTGATACATCTGAAGTTACGCATGTCTGAGGTAGCACAAAGGGTTGACGACAAAGTTTCAGAATTTCAGAAATACTGAAAAATCCCTAGTTTTTTAGGTGTACGTGGGTTGCAATGGAGAAGGGCACGTACATATGCGGGCTTGCAGTATAACAAGGCACGTACATGTGGGAAAATCCATGAAATCTTGAGTTGTTGAGGGTGCCAGATTCTCAGAGTCTGAAAGAAAGCTCCCAGGAAGCTCTACAGTGATCAGGTACATCAAATCTATCTATAGATTCAAAATGTATGTCATATTCTTATGTGTAGTTGGATATTATTGTCTCCATGAGATATGGTTATGGGAGTTTGAGGTTTTTCCCTAGAGAGGGTGTTGGTTGTATGGCACTTATGGTATGCGTCAGATCTACATAAATACAACACTAGTATGTTGGTATTATTCATTTGTTCATCTTGTTGGTTCAAGTGTTGAGACATAGTTTGTGATTCTTGGTACATGGTTGAGGTTTTTGGTTGTTAAGTGGTTGTGAAGTTGTTTTTATGGTGTGAGGTTGCATATCAGTAAGGGTTTGATGTATAGTCCAAGTGAGGATTATTACACGTGTTCATGATTGTACACACATGTATGTCACATGACTAGAGAGACATAGATGCACTTGGTTAGGGGATATATAAGATGTTGTATGCATAGGGAACATCAACAAAAAATACAATGTGACAAGTTGCAGGTTGATGTGATAGAGGCAACAAAGTGTTTGAAGTTTCAAAAAAGGCGAAAACCCTAAGCTTACAGAAGGTGTACACAAGCTGCAGTACAGACATGTTGCATACATACACAAGTTATAGTATGGGCAGGGTGCGTACATACGTGAGTTGCATCAAATATAGGTCATGTACCTATTGGGTTTTAGTTGATACAAGCTTAGTACAGGTACAGGTTGGTTACAGGTCAGTGGCACAAGTTGGTTATAGGTTTTTGGTATAGGTTGGTATAGGTTGGTATAGGTTTATAGTGGTATATCTCACAATGAAAGTGTGGCAGTGGTTTCATCATTTGACAATTATATTTCAGGGTGGCAGGACAAGGCAAGGATAGGTGGTTGTAGCCGAAGAACATAGGGGGTTGTAGCCTCCTTCTAGTTGTAGCCAGAGAATTGGGGAGTTGGAGCTTCCTTAAGGTTGTAGCATGACAAATATAGGGGGTCAGAGCCTCCTTCCAGTTGTAGTTGGAGAACAAAGGAAGTTGGTGCTTCCAATGAATGTGATTCTTAAATACACATAATAAAAAACATTATGTGGTTTTCTCTCGCATTGGATTTCCATGTAAAAATACTAGTGTATTGTGTATGTGTTTGATTGTGCATTGTTCATGGTTTATTTACACTGCACTTATTGAATGATAATGGTATATTGATCATAAATATAAATAACACTTACATATTGTGGTTAAAAGGATTAAAAATATATATTATTGATTCACCCCACCTCTCAGCAATCCAACGGTTGTTTGGAATAGAAACATCCATCGTATTATCTTGGATGAAGGAGCTTCGACATGTGTTATGTCTTTAGCTTGTAAGAAATCCATTAAGTATCCTAGTCTAAATCAGTCCCATACTACATTGAAAGCATTTGATGGATGAGGTTTTCAGCCTTTTGGACTGTTGCAATCTTTAGCCGTTGAACTGGGGGGAAAAACCATTTATGTTAATGTTGAAGTGATCGACTCTCCTCTATACTATAATTTGCTACTTGGATGAAGTTGGTTTTATGCGATGACTGTCATTGCATATTCAGTCTTTCATCTTGTACAATTTCCTCATCAAGGGAAAATTGTTACCATTGACCAGTTGGATTACTGTACACTAGATATCCACAACCACACTACCAACAATGTCCCATTTTTGGGAGATTCGAAGTTTAGCTATGAGAGTGTGGGATTAGGTCTCCTAAAAGATTCCTCACTCATGGGATATTTTCCCCTATCTTCTCCTGAAACATCGTAGCAAAATGAAACAATTAATATGATTTCAACCATGGTACATCAATCCCTTGAATCATCTGATCATTGGGTCGTACCTAGTCCACTAGAACTTGATATGCTCAGTGATGTTATGCCACTTAGTCGAGCTGAAGTAGCATACAAATTTATTCAATATGTCTCTCCTTCTGACGACCAACATCTGGTGGCGTCGGATTCCTATTCGCTACCATCCTGGTTAAACTCTTTATCGTCTTGTTTTGACTATTTCCTACATATTTTTCCATCAGATGAATCCATAATGGAAATGCTTAGCATATAAGAGTTACCTTGGGATGATCACCACCATCGATCATCTTTTCTCACAAGTTTGGATGTGGTATAGGAAGAGATTGAATCCATATTTCCATATGATATTGTCAGTAACCCTCAATCTCCGATACTTACTCAAGAAACTATTTCCAAGGGAAATTTAGGGAATATAATGCAGACCATTCACGTTGACATATAAAAGATGGTGTCATGGAAACCATACAATTAGGCGTGAATTGTTCAACTGAAGAAATTCAAGATTACACAACCTTATTTAAATAATTCTGCAACATTTTTTCTTGGAGCTATGAATAAATTGCAGGGATCAATCCTTTGATCATAGTGCATGAAATCAAACTATACTTTGGAGATAAACATGTACGACGGAATCTTTTCCTAGTGCATCCTAGGAAAACTGTGGCAATTAAGGAAGAAGTAGAAAAATTGTTGAAATATGGTTTCATTTATCTTGTACCTCTGACCGAATGGGTTTCTAACATTGTTATGGTCATGAAAAAAAATGGACAATTAGATTTTGTGTCGACTATAGGGACCTAAATAAGGCTTTTCCTAAGGACAATTACCCTACTCCCTTCATTGACCAAATCATCAACAATTTCTCTAGAAGCATAATCTTTTCATTCATGGATGGCTTCTCTGGATACAGCCACATCCATATTCTCGCTTCTAATCGGCATAAAACAACTTTCATCTTCCCATGGGGAACCTTTGCATATCGCAATTTACCCTTCAGCCTTTAAAATGATGGAGCTACCTTCCAACAGGATATTTCGTACGATTTCCACGATATCAAACACATTGTTGAGCCTTACCTCGATGACTTGCCTACTCATTCGGCTCATCAAGGGGATCATATTGATCATCTGAGAGTCATTTTTCTTATATGTTAGTTCTACAATATACGCTTGAATCCTCACAAGTGTATTTTCATTGTTGAATTAAGTAGACTCTTAGGATTCATGGTTTCAAAAGATGGTATTAGGGTGGATCCCTTAAAAGTGAAAGATATTTTGGCTTTACCTCCTCCCAATAATCTAAATGAATTCCAAAGTTTATAGGGGAAGGAAAACTTTATATGTTGTTTCGTCTACAATTATGCAGAGATCACGAAAGGATTTATGTGATTACTAAAGAAGGACGCCCCTTTCATTTTGGATTACCAAGCTCAATGATCATTTGATTCTCTCAAGCATGCTTTGACACATATTCCATTGTTACATCCCCACAACTATATGAGAGATTATATCCTTTACTTGGTCACCTCTACTTCCACTATTTCTATGGTGTTAGTTCAAGAGGATGACAACGACACAGAACATGTGGTCTACTACTTGAGTAAAATCCTCATTGGCCCTGAACTCCAATATT
>ML795539.1:146887-165625 GCA_009831015.1 Picea engelmannii
GAGGGGGCGAAATCCCCCTCCTATCGAAAGGTAGCAGCAGGAAAAGTGAACAAATCATCCAATGTGTGACCGCCATTCGATCTGCTACTGCATTTTAGAGACCAACTCTATTGGTAAGAGCTAAGCAAGAACAAAGGGATGGATATGGAAGCAGATCCCTCTCATCCAAAAGTGGCTCGGTCATGGATATTAGAAAAATGCATCCCACAAGCTTCTACAACACCCAGGTAGTTAAATTTTTAGTCTTATGGTCCTTTGAGTGGGACCTAACTAAATGGATCAATCAATGGTGGAAGCCCAAGGGCCACTTTGAACCACAACTGGGATCCAAGGGTTTTTTTATGGCCATCTTCCACAATCTGGAAGACAAGAACATAGTCTTTGAAAATGGGCCCTACTTCTATAACTGAGTTGACTTATATCTGAGATTTTGGACAGAAAAATTCAAACCATAAAAAGAGGACTTTACTTGTGATCTGGTATGGATTAGGCTCTATTTGTTACCCTGGGAATTCTAGTTAGGTGAAGTTTTGGAAGGCATAGGAAACACTCTGGGTATTTTTGTCAAATCAGTTGAAGCCACAAAACAGAGCAGATACACATCATATGCACGCATATGCGTTTAAATTGATGTCTCAAAGCCATTGCTTGAATCCATCAAACTTGAGTATCAAGATGAAGAATGGGAACAAACAATAGATTATGAACACATCCCTTTCCGTTGTCGCAAATATCGTGAGCATGGTCATCTCTTTAGAGATTGCCCCTTGAATGCACCCAACAACCCCAACCCTCATACACAGGAAAAACCCAAAGATGGCTTCATGCAGGTGCAAAGATGCAGACGTTAAGCATAGAAAAAACCCCACCCTTCAAACCCCACAAGACCCTCTACTAGAAACTCTTTTGAAATCCTCAACACCATCTTGGATGAACTTCCCACCAACAGCTCTATTCTTGCTTCCAATAAAGACAGTACAAAATCTAAAGAGAAATCCATCCCATAGCCCATCTTGGAACAAATTTCACCCACACCCACTTTTTTTTCCTTCCCTTGAGGACCCTTCCCTGGGAGAGGGAGAAGAAATGGAAGTAGAATGGGACGAGCAAGAGCTAGCAAAAATTTACCTTGTTAGACTAGAGGAAGCATATTGCAAAAAATAACTACAATCTCTCCCTCTGAAACAACTCAAGAAAGTTCATAAGGTATACCTTAATTCAACAACTGGAAAAACCTCAAGATTCAACATTGGACTAGGCATTACACCAGATGACCAACGAGATTCGTGCAAGAAAACAAACGAAGCAGGAAAAAGAGGAAGGAAATCCACTCAAAAATTGATCCAGGAAATTGACAGCTATATGGATAACTCGGCCTAAATTCAAAAGCTAATTGATAGATTTTTCCCAACCCCAAATCCTCATTCCTCATGAATATCATCTCATGGAATATAAGGGGCCTAAATGGAAGGACAAAGCAACGAATCCTTCAAAACAAGATTATGATAGAGACTCCTGACATCTCATTCCTTCAAGAAACTAAGTGCGCAGGAACAGTGGCAGAAAATCTTATTTCCAAAAGTTGGAAGAAAAGTAATTTCATCTTCAATTACTCCAATGGATCTACAAGGAGATTGGTTATTCTATGGAACCTGGATGTGGTAATTCTAGAAGATTTCTACTCCACCAAATGGTTGATCTCGGCCTCCTACAGAAAAATCAGATCAAATAAAACTGGACTACTCACCAATGTGTATGGACCGCAACATCTCCAAGAAAAAGAAAGCTTCAGAAAAATTCTTCATTACTTAGGGGCTTTGGCTAATAACATAAGTTGGATCTTGGGAGGTGATTTTAATCATATCAAATCCCTAGAAGAAAAAAAGTGAGGCATAAGACAATTGGACAAATATTGTGAGGCTTTTTGTGACACAATAGAAGCCCTTCATCTGATCGACCTTGACTTTAGAGAAGACAATTTCACTTGGTCAAATAGGCATTCAAGGTCTCACCACATTGCCTGTAAACTCGATCGTTTTTTAATCTTAGAACCTCTTATGATAGAAGGACTTCTATTGGAAGCCAACATCCTTCTGACCTCAAGCTCTGACCACTGGCCCATTCAACTCTGGCTGGACACCGCCAGAACTCCACAACATAAGCTGTTCCACTTCGAAAATTTATGGCTATCAAACCTAGACTTTCAAGAAAATTTGCCCATCTGGTGGAAAAATGTAGAAATTTCACATAGATCTCTCATGTTCTGATTTCAATATAAACTGAAAAATTTCAAGCAACATCTCAAAATTTGGAACAAAACAATCTTTGGAAAAAATTTCCAAGCCCAAAAGGTGCTGGAGCAGGAAATCCAAAAGGAAATCATCATAAGAGGTAACTCAGATCAATTACAAGTAGAATAAATCTCTCTTCGCAAGCAATTGGATGAACTTTATGCAGAGGAAGAAAGATTATGATGTCAACAATATCGTGTTCAATGGCTCCATGAAGGAGAAAGGAAAACCAAATTCTTTCACCAATCTATGCTTCAAAGATGCCACATCAACATAAATACCAGGCTAGAAAATGAACAGGGAAATCCCTCCTAACTCATGATGACATTGAACAAGGGCTTATCAACTATTACTAATATATTCTCGCAGAGCCTTTCCCGGATTGGTCTACAACCATTGAACAAATAACCAGACATGTGCCTGCCCTGATCACTGAATACCAAAACATAGATATTCTCCAACCAATTTCTCTTGAGGAAGTGGATCAAGCAATGAAGAAAATGCAGATTGGGAAAGCACCAAGCCCAGATGGCTTTACCACTGACTTTTTTCACCATTGTTGGCCAATGTTTAGAGAAGAAGTACGACAATTGGTGGAAGACTCTAAACACTCTCGCGAAGTCCTCCCATCCCTCAACAAAACCTTCCTAACACTTATCCCCAAAGAAGAGTGAGTTTCTCATCCCAAGTAGTTCAAGCCCATCTCCCTATGTAATGTTATCCACAAGCTTATCACAAGGGTAATTGCTATCTGCCTCAAACCAATTCTTCTTTTTATTACACCGAAGGTGTTCTTTAAGGGGAGGTTCCTCCCTAGCCTTTCGTCGTATGTCCATGGCAAATCAATAAGTTCCACGTACGTGTGTTGGTCCAATGAATCATCAAGTGCCACGTGAATGCATTCTTCACCTTCACTACCCGACTTCTCCTTGCCGACTCAAACTGAAACCAGAAGGTCATCACTTACTAACACGTGACCTGGAGGTCATCACGCCATTGCTGGATGCCTTTCCCTTTTTGAGGCCAGAACTTGTTTCTTCCTGACATTTTAGATATTACTTTGCTCTTCATTGTTCTACTATTCTGCTATGATATAAAGTTGTATGCCCATAAATTGTTTATTCCAAACCTTTTAAATACTCTTCGGCTCTTCGTTCTTCTACCGTTCTAAACTGCGTTCTGCACTGTTATTCTTTACGGCTCTTCATTCTTCTACCATTATGCACTACTATTGTTTTTCATCAACAGTATTATGTCGAAATGCAATCTGAGTTTTTGGTTCTGCAAAGAGAAGATAGTGATGGTGAAGGAAGGAGAATTAAGTCGGTTTGAGGTTGAGCGATGAGCAGCCAGAGACAACTCTGGCATTCTCTCACCCATCAACTTCACTCGCAGGTTCCAGGGATGGTTAACCCTTTTCATTTGTAGGTGGATGGGAAAGTCCAGTTTCATTTCACTAAATGTTTTAATTTGTATTGGCAGGAAAACTGGATCCAATGATGTAACTAACAAGGTCGCATACTGTGGAATATATCACTCCAATCTACACCAAATTTGGAACAAATGGAAAAATTCAGAATACCCAATGGTTCCAGGGTAATGTCTTTCTATTTTCCTCTATTACCAACACTGCCTCATATCCCTATCAGTTTTTGCGTGTTTTTTTATTATCAGTATGTTATTACACCCACAAAATTGTAGGGTATGTAACTAAAGTGGGATCAGAAGTGAAGAATTTCGTTGTTGGAGATCGCGTGGGCGTGGGTTGCATGGTTTGGAGTTGCCAACAATGTGATTCATGTACCGAAGGGAAAGAGCAGTATTGTGAGAATATTTTTTTAAGGTATAATTCCATTAATGTGGATGGGTCTCCCACCTTTGGAGGTTACTCATCCTTGATGGTTTGTGACCAAAGGTATGATACATAGTTTTCCCAATTTATGCATTATAACCATTTTTATTTTAGATCTCGACCAAGTATAGTTTTAATCAAATCTATGTTGTTTATTTGTAGTGAAGATCTAGGAGACTATGTCGTTTGATGCAACAGCCCCATTGCTATGTGCGGGTATAATTGTATACAACCCCATGAAATACCTCCAAATGACAGAGCCTGGAAAAAGCCTTGGCATGGTGGGGCTTGGTGGTTTGGGACACATGGCTATGAAACTTGGCAAAGATTTTGGACTGCAAGTAACGGTGATCAGTCCATCACCTAAGAAGGAAAAGGAAGTCAGAGAGGTTTTGGGAGCAGATCACTTCATCATCAACAAATACCAAAGGCAGATGGAGAATGCAGCCAAGTCCCTAGATTACATACTTGACACAGTCTATGTTGAACATCCATTGCAACCTTTCATCAGTGTCTTGAAAGTGCAAAGGAAATTGGTTTTGGTTGGTCTGCCTAAAAATGTTGTTTGTTTTCATTATATGAACGTCATAGCTGACAAGTCCTTCTTCCACCCTTTTTGGCTTCTTTCTGGATGCATGACATATGATGTGATTCATTTAAGCTTACTCTGTGCATACGAATGCATTTTTTTTCTGTGTGATTAAGCGATTGAGTTTTTTTCAGGCGTTTCCTGTCAGTGTTCTTTTCTTTGTCAAAGCTAACAGGGAGGTCACAGAGATTTTATGGCTCTTGTGCATAATATAAAATCTTTTAGGGTATTGTGCACAATATAATATAATTAGAAGTACATACGACATAACCTTCCGTAGGTTGTTTTTACTAGGTCCAGTCCCAAGTCCAGTAGTCAAGAAAGAAAATCCATATCATCTAAGGGAAACCTTTCCTTTATTACTTACTTCGAACATGATTCAATAACAGAGGTTTGGAATCTTCGTTTAGACCATCATTATTTATTTGCATATTTTCCATTACTCGCTTATGTTTCTCAGAGGCTTCAAATTAGGAACACATACTAACAAAACCACGACAGAGTGAGAGTTGGTCAGAGGGACAAATTTGAGGAGGAAACTGTGTTTTTTTGGGTGAAGCCACTTAGCAGTAAAAGCATATAATCCCATATCGTTCTTGCCCCCTCTGACTTCCAAGATTTTTACTCAGAAACATTGAGAGGAAAGGACGTTGGACCATGGCATAGGCACAAATTTAGGTAAATTGTTCTTTTCTTACTGGCTATCTCGATTAATAGGGTTTTTATTATAGAGAATGTTCAATATTCAAGAGGGAAGCAAAACAGAAGAGGGATATTTGTACTTTCTAATTCTATATTTAAAGCTCAAAACATTCAATGGGTAAATTAGTGCTTTTTTTTTTAATTCCATAGGTATATGGAATGAAGTAACACAACCAGCTAAATTAGGAATAGAACTTATGCTAAAGTACTCAACAACTCGTACTAATTCACAAACCTTTATAGTTGTAATGGATTAGCTATAATGGATTATATATTATAAGTGTGTGTCACGACAATGAGAAATTTTTGTGATTTCATTTAATGGCTTCTGAATGGCCAACGTTATTGGTATTAATTTTTCCATTGAACAATTGTTGTGATGTAATGGGGTTTTGTAGCTTGATGTTAGCTTCGTAATGAGAACCGTTTTTATCGTGTCTACCATTTGTTAACAGAGGTAGCCAATAATTAGCAGGGAAAATGCTCCCTCATAACCCTTATCACCAGTTTGTTCAATGGATGGAGATCGAGATCCAAATTATAACTTTCTTGAAGGAGTGAAGGAAACTCAAGAGATGTTGGACTTTTGTGCAGAGCATAACATCTCTTGCATGATTGAAAACACTCCAATCAAGTACGTGAACACAACAATGGAACAATTCATGAAGGGACATGTCAAGTACCGTTTTGTAATCAACATCGTTGAAAGCTATTCAAGTCCAACAATATTTTGTAAGTCTCATTGAGATAGACTCGAAATCTATTGGGCTTTGCCTTGGCAGGTTCAAATCCTGATGTTTACGGTTTTAGTTAAGTCTAACCAAATCATTTTCATTGTCACGTTTTTATTCGCATATGTGGAAAAAATATATATTGAAGTAATTACATTCTTCCGAAAACCAGTAAAACAACAAGAAAAGGGATATGTAATATGTATATTGTCCTTGTATAAATTAGGCTACGTACTATATACGACTATTAAGAAAAATATTCATAGTGGTTTATTTTGTCAATATTTAGCAACATCATTATGTATTATTATAATGTCATTCTTAGCCAATATTAGGTACTATAATCAATACTTATACATGACATATTTAATATTATAGTGTGATAATGGGACTAGGCCAATATATGTCTATATTAAAAAGTACTATATGCTTACATATATAATTATTAGGGAAGTTTTTATCTCTTTATAATAAAAGTAATTATACTATCCCACTTATAATGGGATATCTCCCTGTTAATATCTATAATAATATGGGTTTTTTTTTTTTTTGTAAGTGAGTGTAAGAGCCTATATTACTAAAAGAGAGTTATGATACAAAAAACGGGGACTCCTTGGTTTGTCAAAAAGGAAACCAGACCAGAGGTTCCCGAGTTGCGTTTTCTGAAATAAATGAGGGGTATGACTGGATTGCCACCATGGAAACCAGCCCAATCCTACCATATCTAGTCTTTGAAAATATAAGCACAACAAACATGTAAAAATAGAAACTGAGACTGACACTAAACAGGCCAGACTAACTTGACAAAAGACTAACCAGACACTAGTCCGGGACAGTGATGTGTTTCTTTCCTTCATCTGCATGGCCCTTGTTCTCCTCCTTCTGGGAGATCGTGCGAGTCTTTCTGATATGTGTTGACGCTCTGTTTTCGTCGGTTGGCATGATGTCCATGTGATGGATGTAACACAGGTAGAGGTGGAATTGGGAAGCCAACCGCTCCATCTTGGCTTTCTGGTCCTTCTCGACCTCAGCTAGCAGTTTGGTGATGGTTTCCAGATTGCTGAGGTGACTCAAGATTTCGTTTAGCAGTTTCTTGTGTTCCTTGTTGTCCTCCAGTCTAGCATCTTCCCTTTCCGAGTTCACTTTGTCGATCATCATCTTTGTTAGCCACGCCATCTCCACTGTTTTGTGGTAGAGGGTTTCCCTAGGTTGCGTGGCTCACGGGTCAATTACCCAGTCTGTTCCCTGAGTCAGAGCATCCCATGCTTTGCCCTTGCGTTTTGCTTTGATTTCCTTCTCCCACCGGGTAATGGTCACTTTTCCTTTCAGTGCAACCAGAGAATGAAAGGTTCCCTCCATGTCTTTTGCCGCTTGCTCCATCCTTGAGACCTGCCAAGGGATTTTCAGAGTTTCCTTCCCCAGGGGGTTCCTTTTGTTGTGCATTTGCTTCATTCACACCATCCCGTCTGGCCTATGGTAGCTCCTTTGTTATATTCTCAACCTGTTCCTTTCTACACCGAGGTTCCTCCTTTCCCTACCCTTGTATCTGTGGTAGCCTCTACAGTTGCGCTCTTCTTGTTTGCATCTATTTCTATTGTTTCTTCTCTTATTGGACTTCCCCTGCTGCGGGCTCATCCTGCCAATCATGGTTTGCCCGTAAAGGTGAACCTTCCCATCCTTTTTCCCCATCACGATATGTGTTATCATGATGACCCAGCCGTTATCCCTGTGCATTCCCTTGCCCCTGCTCGCTAGATATCCTACTGTGCTACTCCCCGTACCTGTTCTTTGGCGTGGTGTATCGATATTGGTCCATGTTAATCCCTCTTGTCGTACGTCATTCACTGCATGTTGTTTGTCATCTATACTTTCCCATGGTCTTTCCCCGCAATTCTTACTGTTGACATGACCTTGTTGTCGTACCCTCACCTGTTGTATAATCTGATCCTGCATTGGAATTTGTGGTCGGGTGTTGGGCACTCATATCCTGCCTGGGTCCTTCGTGCCTTCCGCAGGGCCTTGCTCTGCCCTCCTCGATGTGACCTTCCTTACTTAAGCTGTCGTCATGATCTTTTGTCACTAGTCTATTCTGAATTTTTCATTTGGGACGTTGATCCAGGTAGTGTCTAGTTCTGGTCCTTCCTTTTTAACCCCCTCGTTAGCGGTTATGTCCGCCGGGCCATTCGCTGACCTACGTACCCAGCGCAACTCCACTGTGTTCATCGTTTGCAGATGCTCCTAGATTTTTTGTAGGGAGTGTGCCAAACGCCAGTGTCTCTAAACCTTTCCCACTCTAGTGCCATTTTGGAGTCTCTTCACCATGTTGATAACCAAGGTGGAGTCACCTTCCACGATAGTGTTTGTCATCCTTTCACGACTTAGAATTTCAAGACCGAGCTCCAGGGCTCCAAATTCCACTACGTTGTTGGTTGAATTTCCCATACTCTCAGCATACAATCGGGTTACATTACCACCACTATCTCTGATTACCCCTCTCATCCCTGTCATTCTTGGGTTTCCTTTTGTTGCCCCATCAAAATTCAACTTGAGGAACCCTGCCGAAGGGGGTGTCCAGTTGCGCTCTCCTATTTGGAGTTGCGGTGGCTACCATACCTGTGTGTTGTTGCACCCATATTTTAGGTGAAAAGCTTCCAGGATGCGGGAGTCCTGGCCTGTGAGTTGCGCTTTTCCAGTCTGGCAGTTTCGGCTCTTCATCATTTCTCTTATTTGTGAGATTATTGCTTCCTTAAGTTTCCCTTCCGGAAGGCTTTCATCCCTGAATATGCGTTGGTTCCTTTCTTTCCATATTGCCCATATGATCATCCCTGGTATGAGATTCCAGTAGAGGTTCACCATTTCATTTTTGTTGTATCTCTCATTCAAGTTGTTGATGGTTGTGCTGATGTTACCTCGGGTCCTATTGGACTGGCAAAAGATGTTTGCCGCCCAATCCCAGACCTTTGTTGTGTAATTACATTCATCGAGGAGGTGATTCGTTGTTTCTTCCTTAGCTTGACAGAGGTGTCATCGCGATGGGCCTCTGAAACCCCTTTTCCTTAGGTTTTCCCATGTTAGAATTCAGTTGTGAAGTACTAGCCATTGGAATATTTTGATTTTTGGCCACTGGGGGCTACCCCAAATCTTTCCCCACTGTTGCACCGGATCTTCTTGGTCCTGGTCCGTGATGTAAATTCGAGCTTCTTTTAAGTTGAATTCCCCACCATTTTTCCTACCCCGTCTTAATTGGTCCTCTTCTTCCGAGACTACAATTTTCCTTTTCCCCAATTCCTCCTCCACCTCTTTCGTTATTGTTTTGATCCAGTCTCTATTTTGTGGATTGAGTTTGTTCCAGATCCTCCACCTGTTGTGATCATTTTCTTGTTTCCAGCAGTGGTGGATTTTGATTTTTCCTTATGCGATCATTTCCTGTTGGAGTTCCTCCCTATCTGGATTTTCCATTCTGGGTTCCTATTGCCACGTGTCCTCCCAGAATCTGGTTGTTTTACCATTCCTCACTTCCCAGAAGTTGTGTTTTTGGATCCAGGTTTTGTTGCGCCAAGCTAGATTCCAGATGGTTGATCCCTCCCTTGTTCCCATAAACCAAATTCGATCTTGGTTGTTGATGTCTAGGGCGTACTTGGCCTTCCAGAGGTTTTCCCACTATGATGATTTTTCTTTGACCCATCTCCACCAGAGTTTCACCTCGTAGGCTTCGTTGGTTACTTGTGGGTCTTGTAACCCCAGGCCTCCTTTGCATTTTGGTTTGCAAACCTTCTCCCAGGCCACCAGGGTCCATTTTTTCTTATTTTCTACTCCTCGCCATAGGAAGTCCCTTTGGATGGCTCTTATTTTTTGTAGTATTCCTTTGGGAGCGGGAAACACTGACATCATATAGGTCGGAATTGATTGCAGAACCGCTTTGGTCGGGATAAGTCTCCCCACTAGGTTGAGGGATCTGTAAGTCTAGTTTTTCACCCTCTCCTATAGTTTGTTGATCACTCCTTCCCATGTTGCCATTTTTCATGTTTTTTCCATCATGGGGATTCCCAAGTATTTCGTTGATAGTGTTTTGCGTTCAAACCCCAAAATGTTTGCCAAGTTTCTTTGAATTGCAGGGTTGGTATTGAAGAAGTAGATCATAGATTTGGAGTGATTGATCTTCGCTCCCAAGGCTTCCCCAAACTCTTCTAAGATTCTTTTATAGGCTTTTGCTTCCTTGAACGTGGGTGTGCCATGGAGTAAGGTGTCATCAATGAACTATTGGTGCGTGGATGTAGGGCAGTTTTCGAAAGGTTTGATGCATGTTATTTATCCTACTGTTGTTGCGCTTTTTATGCTTCTATTAAGTCCCTCCATCATCAACATGAACAGGAAGGGGGAAAGCGGGTCTCCTTGTCTGATGCCTCTTGAAGGCCATAAGGGTTTGGTTGGGGCTCCATTTATTAAGAGCGAGTAACTTGTCGTTGAGACTAGGCTGACAATCCAGTTGATCCAATGTTGTGCAAAGCCAAAGGCTTCTAGAGTCTTGACCATATAGTTCCAGCTAATTTTTTCATAAGCCTTTGCTAGGTCAAGTTGGATTATCATCCCCCCTCTCCTCTGGATTTTCAGTGTGTGTATCAGCTCATGGGCATGGATGATGTTGTCCAAAATTTGTCGCCCTTCTACGAAACTCGCATGTTCTTGTGAAATTAGTGTGGGTAGGAGAGGTTTCAATCCATTGGCTATGACTTTGGAGATTATCTTGTAGACCACATTGCATAAAGATATGGGTGTGTAGCAGTCTGGGGTCCTTGCTTCATTTTCTTTGAGGATTAGAGTGATCATTGTGGAATTTAGCACTTTCAGAATGGAGGTCGAACGTCTGGAGTCTTCCACCACCCTATAAACATCATGTTTGACCACTTCCTAGCAAGCTTTAAAGAATTCCACTGTGAAACCATCTGGACCTGGGGATTTTTCATTGGGCATCTCCTGGACCACTTGGTCAATTTCCTCCTTAGCGATGGGTTTGTTTAGATTGATATTTTGTTCCTCAGTAACTAGCCGAGGGATGTGCTGAGTTATCCTTTGTATGGCCTCCGTTCGGTCTTGGTTGGGTTCCTGGGCTATCCCATGGAAGTAATTTACCAATATATTTTTAATCTCCTTGTGGGATTCTCTCTCGATCCCATCCTGATCCCTAATTTTCAGGATTTTGTTGTGGGTTCTTCTTGCAATGGTTGTTCTATGAAAAAACTTGGTATTCTGCTCTCCTTTCTTTAGCCCCCTGATTCAAGACTTTTGGCGCCATAGAGTCTCTTCTTGCTGGCATATTGCTTCCCATTCCTGGGTCATTTGGATCTCTTCCCTTTTCCGATCCTCTGTATAGCCCTCGTCTATGCATATTTCCTGGAGTTTCCTCATTCTGTCTTCAATATTTTTTTTTCTCTTGGTTTATGTTTCCAAAGATTTCCTTGTTCCACTCCTTGAGTTTAAGTTTGATGTACTCGAGTTTCTTATATAGTTTGAACATCCTTATCCCTTTCTCTGGTTGTTCCTCCCGCCACCATTGGTTGATGTTCTCCTTGAAGGTGGGATGTTCGATCCAAAATTTCTCAAATCTAAAAGGTCTATTCTTCGGTGTGGTTTGGAAGTTTGCTTCCAATTGGACTGGCCAGTGGTTAGAAACCCCCCAGGGAAGGATATTGCAGTATAAAGTTAATCCCTGTAGAATGATGGATTCTGACACCAAGAATCTATTTAGCCTTGTCGCTACCTGATGTTAATTTATTTGTTTGTTGTTCCAGGTGAATTGGCCATTATTGGTTATGATGTCCACCATCTCCACTGTGTCAATGAAAGTTGAAAAGTCTTTTGCATCTCTATCCAATCTCCTGGTGCCTCCTTTTTTCTCCACAAGTGTCGTGATGATGTTGAAGTCCCCTGCCAAGATCCAGTGGAGGTTGTTGGAATGGGCTTTTAGGTTTTTTAGGTCTAGGAGCATTCTTCTCTTTTCCTCCAACATCTGGGGTCCATACACATTAGTGCATAGAATCACCTCTGTGTTACCTATGATTTGCATGTTATCCGAAAGTGTGTGTCTGGTGGCTTCAGCTGCTAGTAGATTCATCACTTATGGGTTCCACAAAGTGAGAATACCGCTTGCCATTTGTTGGCCTTTGACAACCAACATCTTGTACTTGCTCCATTGTTTTTTGTTGATTGTTTCCATTCTGTCTACAATGCATTTTGTCTCTTGGATGAAACAAAGATCCGGTTGTTCCTTCCTCAATCTGTTTTTAAGGATTCTTTGCTTTCATGGGCTGTTTAGGACTCTTATATTCCATGTTATAATCTTGATTTAAACATGTGGGGGGGAGTTGGGAAAGAGATTTTTTATCTTACCTGAGTTCATCAGCAAAGCTCCTAGTTCTTGTAGGGCTATGATGTTTGATTTCCTGCCTTTCTTCCTTCTCGTCTGCTTGGGTGAGAGCTGTGGTTGTCCCTCGCCTGCTTTGATTCTTAGGTGTCCTATCTCCCTGTGTTTGTGCTTGAGCCCTCTGGATTTTGCTTCCTCCCTTAGGAGGAAGAGGTATTGGATATGATCTAGTTGCTCCGCTGGTACATTGTCTACGCCCTGCCTTTTCCATTGCTCCAATATGTTTGGGAGATCTATTCCTTCCCTTTCCACAATATATCTGAGATCGGGATCTTCCATACCTACCTCGCTTGGTGTCATTTCCATGTCTCTGTCTGCCTCCTACATGGGGGTGTTGGCATCTCTGGTTTCTCCGTCCATAGGAGTTGCGCTACCCCCTTGTTTGATCTTATTTCTTGGACTATCTGTGTTCTCATTTGTTTCTTGTTCCCTAGCTTCTTTATCTTTTTCCTTTTCCTTTCCTCCTTCTTCCCCTTTATTGGTCTTGTCCCACCCTTATGTTCTAGTCCTGGCTTCCAGATTGCTTCATGTTGGGGCTTTACTTGGTTTCTTGTTTGCTCTGTTTCTGTGGTTTGACTTTATGAACCCATCCTCATCCTGTTGTATTTTGGTGTTTTCCACTTCTTGTTTTTTATTGAGACATTATTTGTTTAGGTGTCCATGTTCATGGAATCTTCTGCACCTGAATGGGATCTGTTCATAGTCAATGCTTTGTTTCCATTTCTCATCCCTAAATTCCAAGCTTATGGCTTCTGGGAGTGCCCCCGAAACATCCATCTATATGCAGATCCTTGCATAGGGCGTATATCTCCCTTTTAGGGTTGCTTCTGATGTCTTCACATATTTTCCAAGTTTGTTCCTGATTGCTTCGAAGGTGGATGACAACTAGTAGTCTAGCGGCAAGGAGTAAATCCTTAGCCAGACGGGTACATTTTTTAAGGTTTCTTTCTTTGGGGAGAAGTTTTCCTTCCATGGCTACATGTACAGTCCTGCTGAGGTGTGGAAGTATGTCCCCCCCTCAAAGACTTTATCCCTGTCCTCCAAGTTCATGAATACTGCTGTGAAGAAGCCTTTCGAACCCAGGTGGAGTTCCACTTCTCCGCTTCGCTTCCATTGATATTTTATCCAGTTGTGCTTCTTTTCGTAGGCCACAAACCCATGTACTTGCAAATTAGTGCATGCGTCTTCATCTAGTCCCTGAATAGTTGTGTTTGTGGATCTTCCAGTATTACCTTTGGTATCATTGTTGCTTTAGGTTTACACGGGTTGTTCCCTTCTACCCCATTGGGGTTCGCTGGTTCTTGCGCATCATTCTGGGTTTCTCTGGCTTCTTCCCCCATGTGATCCCTTTTTTCCTGATTCTTTTCTGGTCCTGATATCGAGGTGCTTGTCACTGGTTCCTTGAAACCTACGCCTCGTGGGCCTTTCTCCCTGTCCACCACTACCTGCTTGTATGAGGGGTTTCCATTACCGCCCCCTTTGGTAACCATGTTGTCCTCTGTTGTGACCGTGACTGTCAAACCCTAGCTTGCAGTTGCTCCAAACCCTAGCAGAGCTCCACTTAGTTCATTATGGTGGCTGAGTCTTTGTTCCTATTTTGTTTTCTATTTTTATAATATTATGGTTTAAGTTAATAATAATTAGGATGAATATTAAAATAATATAATACACATATAATATGTGTTCCCTTGCACACTCATTTAGAACACACATTTCTTGGGGAATTATAAGAATTATAAGAAGTTGCGGGCTCGAAGATCAATGGTCCGCGCTCCTCCCTGATCAACGGTGGGGATTTACTTTGGACTTCGGAGCTTCGGGGATTCCTGCTTCAAACAACACAACTCAAAATCTCTAAGAGAGTCGAATCCTGAAATCTAAAGGCCTCAAGGATTTACGACTGACATTCTCCTCGTCCCAGATCAACGATTGGGAACTTGTCTTCCTTTGCTCCACGCTCACTCCTTTTCCCTGGGTTTAAATCAACGGCCTAGATCTAATGTGGCGGTCGATCCGATGACTATTGTAGCTTCTTCTGTGCTTCGTGGCTCCACTCCCCTTCAACAAGGGATTTTCTCAAGGTTTCAAAGGATCGACCTTTGATATCTTCCTGCATGGATGACTCCTTGGCCTCTGCATGCTTCCACAAAATTTTATCTCTCCTGAGCTTGGAACTTGTAATAAGTTCTCTAGCACACACTTGCGCTATTTCTCCTGAGATTGTAATTACTTCAAACTTTAAAGGTGCTCGACCCTTTGTTCCTTCAAGTGGATCCTTGTGCCCTCCTTGCACCTACGCTCTTCCTCCTGAGCTTGTAACATTGTTGAAGTGTTCCTTCAACACCCTCCTGGAACTTTGTTCTCTTCCCCTTAGCTTCACCAACACTTTAACAAAATTTTGGCTTTGTGCACTCCTTGCACTGGCCTTCCCTTGAGCTTTTACCGGGAGTTCACACATTTGCATCAGGTGGTATCAGAGCAAGCTTTTACACTACTCAGCATCAGGTGGTATCAGAGCGATCTTTTGAGAGGTGGCATGTGACAAAATCTCATGTCATCAATGCATTGCTCTACAAGATGCAAAATGAAAAATATTACAATAACATCCAAATTGACCAAACCTTGCTTACATCACTTCCCACTACGCGCACCAATGTCTCCTCTTGCCTCCATTTTGTCTCTACAAAAACTTTCCCTTCTCCCACTAAAGAGCCAAATATCACAGATTTAGAACACCATGATGTTTGCCAATATGAGCAACACATGTCTTCCTTTGCCTTTAGATTTCCTAACACACAACGAGAGATGGAAAAAATAAGAGCATTTGTTAACACTACAGATGGATTTTCACCAAATACAATTGAATGGCCAACAATTGGTCTATCACCAATCAATGAGTACAACACAGAGGGTCTTTTCAACATGGCATTTCCTGCTCTTTTCCCCACTGGAGATGCCTTACCTCGCCAACCACGCATGAGAAATATACCACTTGATAGCTATGTAATACACTTGATGAGATACCATGACAATAGATTTGGTAGTCATCGTCATTTCAGATACTACTTCTACAATTTGATTATGTGCCATCGAAGTCAAGCAACAACTACCTTCTTTGTCAAACGAAGCCAAGATCATAACACACCCACCACAATTCAAGAATTACGTGCTCTCATCTCAAAGAACTACCTATAGACAAACTCCCAGAACAAGTCATGAGCTTCGGAGCACATCTACGTGGGACTAGAGCATTTTGGACCATGTGAAGGATTGAGCTAACATACATTATTACACAACTTCAATTCCCAAACTTGTTTTTCACTCTCAGTGAAGGAGACACAAAATGGCCAGACTTGCACGTAGTTATGCAAAAGGATAGGCCTCTTGACCCAAAGCTTCGCCAATGTTGGTGTACAAGGAATGTCATTGACCGCCCCCACACTGTAGTTTCCTATATGCACAAAAGGTTTTCAATCTTCCATGAGGAGATACTACAAAAAAACATGTATGCAATTGAATATTGGTACATGTACACAATCTATAATACTTGAAAATGCCACTACAGAACCTATACATTTATATGCTCTTTACTAATCATTTCATATCCCTTTTGCAGGTATGAATGGCAACATCATGGCTCTGCACATATACATGGATTTCTATGGCTTGTTGATGCTCCAAAGATGGAAACATTAAATTGGGAAGACGCAACTCAAATCTATGATGCAAAGAGTTTCTTTGATAACTATGTTACAACATGGAATCCTAGAGAAAACCATAACACACAAATGTCTATGCATCAATCCATTGAAGATGACCCTTGATTACTAGATACATAGGAGATATTTGCATCCAACCCACTTAAGGACTATGAACAACTCTTAAATCAAGTTCAAAGACATACAAAGTGCAATGAGAAAACATGTGTCCATAGAAAAGGGGCTACCCTTGAATGCAGGTATAAATTCCCTTGGAAGGTACAAATGGAGTCATCACTCTACATTGATGAAATGGGTCAAAAGACATATCGCCTAACACACAATGATGAACACATAAACATCCATAATCCTAACATACTCCAAACATGGAGAGCAAATGTAGATTGCCAACCAGTCCTCTCTCGCCATGCAGTTCTAAAATACATTGCCAAATATGCTTCCAAAGCAGAGGGGAGATCAAAGACCTACCACCATATGTTGACCAGAATTGCATCTACATCACATCTAGATGACCCTGCCTCAACTTCTTATCTACGTTTGCACTCAGAAGAAATTGTAGATTGGGACATAAGTGCCCAAGAGACTTGCCATATGCTCCAAAATTTACCCCTTGTCACATACAGTTGCACCTTCACCAAACTCAATGTTGGTCGTCAAATATTTCGTTGAATCTCCTATAATTTTCCTAGTTGCTTATCTGGATCCAATTCCATTGATGCATATCTAATACGTCCTATTTTTCTTGACCTTATATGTTTGCTTGATCTTGCAAAAAACTAGACATATAACCAAGCACGGAAAAATGAAAAGTGGAAAAAAAGACACATCCCCGCAATTGTCCATGTATGGCCACTTTTTCATACAATACCAAACAAATATTCCAATACCTTTGTTGAGTTCTGTTGGAGTGAGCTACTTTTATACAAACCCTTTCATTCCTACTTTGAAGATATAGGCCTTTAAAAAGAAGACACTGTGGCTAATTGGGAGATAATAAGAGATGACTACCATATATGGCATGTTGATCGCATCCCCATTCCCACTCCTATTGATCAAACATTTGAAGATGAGAATAGCCATATTAACATGCAACCAAACATGGAGATGACTGAATGCCAGTCTTTATCAAGATTGGCCCCTACATGAAATATCGAGTTCACTTCTCTTGATATGTTGGGACTACGAGTGATGGACACTTCCCACCCATGGGATAATCTCGAAGTATCACAAGATACATTAGACACTACACCAACCTTCATCAATTACAATTGAAGGAATACATAAGTACTACAAGAACTCAATCTGTTATTTCCTACCATAAATACATTTTGTACACATCAACGCCTTGCATTCAACATAATCCTGCAACACATACAAGCAAGAGAACCAAAAGAGCCATTGAAGATGATCATCCAAGGCACTACAGGCACAGGAAAATCCCACCTTATACACCATCTGGCCATAGCCCACTATTGCTTCTTGCCCCTACTGGAGTTGCATAGTTCAACATACATGCAACCACTATACATACATGACTTAGAATTCCTATCAAGGACATGAGGCCTTTACATGGTCAATCCCTTTAAGTGTTCCAAGAAGAGATGAAACATATTCACTACATTCTAATTGATGAGATGAGATTCATAGGATCTAGACTTTTTGTACAAATTGAAAGTCGTTGTCGTAAGGCATTTCCAGAAAAGAAACACTGCTCATTTGGTTACTGCTCAATAATTCTTGTGGGTGACTTGGGTCAACTGCCACCAGTAATGGTCAAACCTCTTTATGCAGGAGCAACTCTAGGGAGGAGCTTATGAACAACCTTTACCATTGTAATCAAGCTGGAAACAATATTCCAACACCAAGGCATCTATGTCACCCAGACCCTCTTCCGCCAGTTGTTAGCCAACATTCACAATGCTACACCAACAATTGATGATTGGAACCTACTTCAATCTAGGACTGACAGATTCTTATCCATTGAATAACATCAAATCTTTGATTCTTCAATCCACCTATTTGCAACAAACATTCTTGTGGACAACCATAACAGGTTTATGCTTCAATCCTTGAATAAGCCAATTGCATGTGGTGCAACAGAAATACTTGGTGCTTCAAATGCACACCATCATGATGATGACCAATTGGAAAAATATGTCTTGCTATCCATATGCCAACGAGTTGTATTATCCTGCAATTTATGGGTCCAGGCAAGATTAGTCAATGATGCTCTCGGAGTAGTCATGCAAATTGTATATGCACTAGGCACTAACCCTCCACATTTGCCAATGTATGTTGTTGTGTAATTTGATAAATACATTGGGCCTCCATGGGACCAAACCCAACCAAAGCATGTACCAATTCCACCCATACAAAGGAGTAACAAGAAACAAATCCCTCTTAAGATGGCTTGGGCATTAACTATACATAAAT
>ML795539.1:194692-210401 GCA_009831015.1 Picea engelmannii
CTCTCCTTGACTGTGCACCTAGGGGCCTCAAGGTTCTCCTGAGCACCCCTTATTGTATGCATGAACCACTTGGGTGTCCTAACATAACTGGAAGGGGATAAATCCTCCTCCCCACCTAAAGTCTAACTTCCTGAACTAAAATTTGTTGAGCCTTGCTCATTCTTCAGAGCCTCTTGCTCCATGTCCTCTACCACTGGTGATAACTCCCGAGAATTCCTAGATGCCAAGTTCTCCTCAAACTTAAAATCTCTACTCATAACTATCTTCCTTTGCACCGGCATGAAGATCCTGTAAGCCCTTGAGGTCTCGTTGTACCCCTCAAATACGCCCTTCTATCCTAAAGGATATAACTTCATCCTCTTCTTCATAGGCACATGGATGTGTTGGCATTATTGATTGTGTGTTGTCATTGATGGAAACATGAGTCGAACATGTATAGTAATCAGAAGAAAAGGAATATCACCTTGGGGCACAATAAGATCACCTTGTGGCATAAGAAATTTGTGATCATTGTTGATCACGATAGGATCAACAATGATCCTATGATTCTAAATCTCAGGAGAGGTAGAATGCAGAGAATCCGTGTACATAAGGAGTAACGAAGCACAAGGAATTAGTAGCTCAGGAGGGTTAGCGACTGAAGATCAATGCATAAAATAATGCACAAACAATTATTAAAATCTCAGGAGAAATAACGATGAACAGATCAAAAGGAAGAATGTTAATCGAAGCTCAGAAGAGATGATGCACAGGAGCCATTCATTCTTATTTCGGGACAATCCAGGATCGTTAGATTGAGGTGAAGTCAGAGGTTGGGAAGGAGTAAATATCAATTGTTAGATCTGAAGCAGGAGCTTCATATGGTTTCCCAGTTGTTAGATCAAGATTTGATCTAGAGTTAAGTATTAGTTTTCGATCTGGAATGAAAAGTTGAACCGTCAGATCATAAGGTGATCAACTCTAGCGCTGACCACTCCAGCGAAAAGGAGTCTAGAACAGGTAAAATTACCCGAAGTTTGAAGCCCCGAAGTCACGAACTACAGTCAGCTCCGACGCTGACCACTCCAACAAAAAAGAGACTATAACAGGTAAGTTTACCCAAAGGCGGAAGCCCCAGAGTCACGAACTCTCATCGACCGTCAGATCGAGAAATCTTGTCAACCATTGATCTGGAGTAAAAAATGTTAGAGCACGGTCAACTCTGGCCTTGACCTACTCCAACGATAAACAGGTCAGATAAACCAAGAACTCCCGAACCCCGAAGTTCCAGAATAAACGAAGGCCATAGGATCAAGACATTTGAGAATCTACGGTGGTAGATCTATTCGACACTTTGGCAATAATCGAAGGATAATACAAAAATTCCAAAACTCCCAAAGCCATGAAGTACCGAAGTCACGAAGTAGGACATGTGGAAAAATAAGAATATGACACATGGAACAATTAGATGGTGACAAGTGTCAAGGTCTAGTTGGCACTTTAGGTATACGAAAGTCATGAATCAAGGTGGCATGTGGCATCCACTCAGCTAGTGCCACATCAACAATGACATCAACAAGCTACATCACTCTGGGAGTATGCCCTTCAGGGATATCCAGTTCCTCTTACCAACAACTACCTGAAGCGTTGAAGGGAAAAGTCGCGAACTAACGATGGTCGTTGATCTAAGATCCTCCAGGATGTATCGTGATCGTTAGATCAAGCATAGTGAAAATATAGAGTAAGAATGAATCACGAAGTAATGCTAATCGTTGATCTACTTTGGGAGCATTCTCAACTGGTGATCAAAGCACAGTGGAAGGATAGTGTAAGGAGTACTAACAACTGACAACAAGCGGTCATCACAGCCTTGCGACTTATTCGGTAGGTAAAAATTTGGAAGGGTTGAACTACTTCAGAGTTCGAGTTACATGGAGTCTCAGAGTGCTAGAGCCCCGAAATAAGATCTAACCATTCATTGAGGAGGAAGATCCACAGTCAAGATCCAAAAGCACAAAGTAATGTGCATGAAGATTAACCTGGTGGAGGTAGCGCGCTTTTGATCTGGACAGTTGGATGGTGTAGCTACATGGAAAACATCTAGACTATACACACTTCGGTGAAATTTAGTCCAGTAGAGTTAGAAGGTTATAAAAGAGAAAAACTCTCGAAGCTGCAAAGTACCGGAGGAAACGACGGTCGTCCATCTCACGATTGAATCCCATCCATTGGATAAGGATAAGAAAATTGTGAGAATTGAGTCCTTTAAAGAATGATCGAACCATTGATCTGAAACCGTGATCAACGATGATGATTAAAAACTGCAAATCAAATTTGCTCGAGATGTAACACTCCGAAAGATATCACTTTGGCGATAACAAGAATATGGTGAAAAGAAGAAGGAAATTTTCGGAGCGCTGAAGCGTGGAGAAAGATGTGGTTCCAGCGACAGTCATATAGTAAGCTTAAGGTTTGTAGAGTAATTTGATAGAGATTAACACCATAACAATATAGAGAGCTGGTAAAAGCTCGAATATGATCTGTTGGCGAACAAAGGATGCATCAAAAGAATGATAATAATATAATGAATCGATCCATATATGTGATCAACTCATGAGGAAAAAGTTTGAATCAAGATTAGTTAGTTAAATGAAGAGGTGCAATGGTTCATGTCAAAAAGACACATTGGTTCAATACTATACCATTTGAAATACTATATAAACCAGAAGTGGTGGTGAATCTAAGTGTGTCTTGGTGGATTAAAATATATATGTATATATAATGGATTGAATGAAAGTTCATTCTATCAGGTTGGTGTTTATATACAAGTTGAGTCTTGTTATGAGGATTGGATTCCTCACATCGCAGTTGTATCTGAGATCAACAAGTTGGGTCTTATTATGAGGGTTGGATTCCTCATTTCTCAGTTGGATATGAGAACTACAATCTAGGTCTTGCATCATAGAGTTGGATATCTCATATTCAGTTGAAGTTGAAGATATGAAAGGATTGATTTTATATGTATTCATACAAGTTAAATAAATAAAAGAAAGATATTATATCTACTTCATACAATTTTTGTTTTAGATGTTTATGAATAATTAATTGAACTACATATCTTATTCAGTTAATTCAATTAATCTATGAAAGTGTGAAAAACAACCAAAAGTTCCAAACACTGATTCACCCCCCCTCTTAGTGTCAAGTGTAGATTTCAACAATTGGTATCATAGTGGGTGCCTTCAACACAATTTAAACAATGGAAGGTATATTATGAAGAAATGGGTGGAAAAATGGATCTCTCCACAAATGAAGCTCCCTTATTTGATGGAATAGACTACTCTTCATGGAGGGAAGGAATGAAATGGTATCTGAAGTCAAGAGGATCTGGTGTTTGGGATTCAGTAGTATCGAAACCTTGGTACTCAAATATCTCAAAGAACAAAACCAAAACTACAAAATAAGCAAGGAGACACAATTCATTAGCCTTAAAAGCAATCCAGGATGGATTGTCAGACCAAGTCAAAGAAAATATGAGGCACTACAAATATGCTAAAGAATTATGGCTCCAACTAGAAAATTGTTATCATAATAAAGCACACGAAGAAGAGAAATCATATCAAAGTAAGGAACAAGACTCAGATAAAGAGGACTCTTGTCAGAATAAAGAACAAAACTTAGAAGAAGAGAATTCTTATCAAAATAAAGAACAAAACAAAGAAATGGAGAATTCCAATCAATTTATAGAACAAAACTCAGAAATGGAGGAATCAAATTAGATTGAAGAAAAAAATACAAATAAAGAGAATTCTGATCAGAATAAAGAAAAAAACACAGAAGAGGACAAGTCCATTAAAGAATTGATGCAAACCCCAATCATCAACAGAGAAGCCTACTATATCAAGGAATTGATGAATACCTCAGTATTGACTAAAGAAAAACTATTAGATTCTAAGAATGATGTTATAACTACATTGAAGTTATTAGTATGGAACCAACAAATGGTCTATTTATTAAAGTTGACCATATTGAATACACAATTATGTGCACTTTTGAAAAATTGGAGAAACTTAAAAATAAAGATATGTTGCTACTACAACAGTTAGATCAATCTAACATGAAGAGGATGAACAAAATATTCAACTAGAAAACAAAGAAGAAGAAATCAAAAGATTGAAGACCGAAATAGCTAATCTAACAGAAGAAATGGAAGAATTAAAGACACGTGACAATAAAATAAAATAAAGTACTAGAAGAGACAAAAGAAATGGTCATCTATCTAAAAAATCAACTTGAAGAAACTAAGAAAAATGAAGAAGCCCAGAAGATCCAATTAACTAAAAAAGAAGAATCTTGTCACATGTTGGAAATGGAAATTATTGACATAAAAAAGATAAATGAAAGTACTGATGCAACTCTAATGATTCAAATTGAAGAAGCTAAGAAACATGAAGAAGCACACAAGATCCAATTAACTAAAAATGAAGAATCATGCCACATGTTGGAATTGAAAGCCATCAACCTCAAAAGGATTAAGCTAGAAACCAAGGAAGAAATCAAAAGATTGAAGAATGAAGTTGTTGATCTAACAAAATATATAGAAGAGTTAAAGACRTATGAAAAAACTAATAACTACACAGAAGTCTTGCATGATACAGAAGAAATAGTAATCAATCTAAAGAGTCAACTAGAAGGAGCTAAGGAAAAAGAAGAAKCCTTGAAGATTCAATTGACTAAAAAGGAAGAAACATGTCACAWGTTGGAAATTGAAGTTATCAACCTCAAAAAGAAGAATGAAAAGACAAAAGMAAATATCAAATTCTATAATAGCTCAGCTATACTAGATAGGATCTGGAACAGTCAAAGACCAACTGATGAAAAAACCGGTCTTGGATWAAATAAGAAAGAGRAAGGTGGCAAATGGAGCACCATTCAAAAACATGATAAATGATCATTCTCCTCCAAATAAAAAGGTACAGTCACAAACCTAAAACAAACCATGAACTTTGTCAAGGAAGGAAGCTATAAAAGCAAAAAACAAGAAACATATCAAAATACAAACTTCTCATGTCACAACAGACCCAAGGATGGAAGCACCTTCAATGGTTATTGCTTTTCTTGTAATAACTTTGGTCATAAAGCATTGGAATTCAAGAGTCCTAAAAAGAAAAATTCAGGAAGGTTCAATAACTCAATGAGATGTTGGAGATGCAATTATGTTGGCCACACAACAAAGTTTTGTCATACAATGAGATGTTACAACTGTGATAGGTTTGGTCAAAAATCCCAAAACTGCAGAAAATCAAGAAGTCAAACCATGAGAAATAATTCAGACAAGTCAGGAAGAAAATCTAATGAAGGTTGGAAGAAAAGAAGAAATGACAAGTCTCAAAGAACAAATCTAGAAAAGAAAGATCCTACAAACAAAATATCTCATGAAAAATTATGGAAAAGAAAATTTGAAATAAAAAACAAGAGAGATGATCTGGCACCTGAAAATGAAGAAGTTTCACTTACACAAAATAGTGATTAATCTTCAATAACATATCAACAAGAAGAATTGAGCAGTGGAAATATTGGAAGTTTTCCAATGTTATTTTCATAAACTACTAAATTTCCCCTCAGCAGAAAATATGTATAAAAGGAAGGGAAAACATGATTAATAAAATGGAGTACATCAGCCTGGTTAGAAGAGGATTATAGCCTAAGTATCATGACAAACTAAAGCATGTTTCAAGTATTTGAGGCAACAATACAAACAAATAGATGAAAGGACCAATTCAATCTTATTTCTAAGGGACATAAGTTGAAATTGGTTTCCGCGGAGTTGAAGGATTGTGAATAAAATATTAAATTGGTTGAAGATTGAAAATTAAATTAATTAGTGTCGATTAGTGGTATTCTTGTGAAAAATCAGAATATCAACAAGAATAAAGAAACAAAATATTAGTGAGATTGACACCCTTGTCCTTTAGGATAAAGGAGAATACAATAAAACCCTATGAAACAGTAAAAACTCGGGGAGTATTTAATTTGGTCATGAAATGAGGAATTCATTGGATTAGTTTTAAAAGACTTGATCACTACAAAAATTGGTATCAATAAGACTACCTATTTGAACATAAAATCCCAAGATATTTATATAACATCCGATAAATTCACAGGGGGGAGAAAAACAATAAAATTTTAACTCTTTGTCATTGATATCAAATGGGGAGAAAAACATTAAAACAAATTTGGTATCAATATTTGGTATAAGTAAAAGTTCAATCCTCCAACCTAAAAATGAGATCAGTGATAGGGGGAGCAAAAGTATTTGTTTTACAGATATGTTGCCCTCAATTCCAAAGGGGGGGATTGTTGGAATTATTGATTGTGTGTTGTCATTGATGGCAACATGATTCCAACATGTATAGTAATCAGAAGAAAAGGAAGATCACCTTAGGGCACAAAAAGATCTCCTTATGGCAGAAGCAATTCATGATCACTGTTGATCACAATAGGATCAACAATGATCCTATGATTCTAAAGCTCAGGAGAGGTAGAATGCAGAGAATCCATGTACAGAAAGAGTAATGAAGCACAAAGAATTAAGATCTCAGGAGGGTTAGCGACTGAATATCGGTGCATAAAATAATGCACAAACAGTTATTAAAATCTCAGGAGAAATAGCGACGAACAGATCAAAAGGAAGAATGTTAATCAAAGATCAAAAGGGATGATGCACATGAGCCGTTCATTCATGTTTCGAGACAATCCAGGATCGTTAGATCGAGGTGAAGTCAGAGGTTGGGAAGGATTAAAACTCAATTATCATATATAAAGAAGGAGCTTCAGATGGTTTCCTAGCCATTAGATCAAAATTTGATCTAGATTTAAGTATTAGCCGTCGATCTAAAATGAAAAGTTGAATCGTCAGATCAGAAGGTGGTCAACTTTGGTGGTGACCACTTCGACGAAAAGGAGTCTAGAACAGGTAAAATTACCCAAAGGCCGAAGCCCCGAAGTCATAAACTACGGTCAACTTCGGTGTCGACCACTCCGAAGAAAAAAAGACTAGAACAAGTAAGTTTACTCGAAGGCCGAAGCCCCGGAGTCACAAACTCCCATCGACCGTCGAATCATGAAATCCCATCAACTGTTGATCTAAAGTAAAAACTGTCAGAGCACAGTGAACTCTGGCCTTGACCTACTCTGACGATAAACAGATCAGATAAACCAAGAACTCCTGAACCCCAGAGTTCCAGAATAAAGGAAGTCCATAGGATCAAGACATTTGATAATCTACGGTGGTAGATCTATTCGACACTTTGACAATCATCGAAGGATAATACAAAAATTACAAAACTCTCGAAGCCATGAAGTACCGAATTCATGAAGTTGGACATGTGGAAGAAGAAGAATATGACACGTGGAAAAATCAGATGGTGACAAGTGTCAAGGTCTAGTTGGCACTTTAGGTATACGAAAGTCACGAATCAAGGTTACACATGGAAACCACTCATTCAGTGCCACATCAACAGTGACTTCAGCAAGCTACATTACTCCGGGAGTATGCCCTTCCGAGATATCCATTTCCTCCTACTAGAAACTACTCAAAGCACTGAAGGGAGAAGTCGTGAACTAACACTGGTTGTTGATCTAAGATCCTCCATGATGTATCATGATCGTTAGATCAGGCGTAGTGGAAAGATAGAGTAAGCACGAATCACAAAGTAATTCTAACCATTGATCTACTTCGAGATCATTCTCGATCGGTGATCAAAGAATAGTGGAAGGATAGCGTAAGGAGTACTAACAACTGATAGCAAGCGGTCATCACAACCTTGTGACTTATTCGGTAGGTAAAAATCCAGAAGGATTGAACTACTTCAAAGTTTGAGATACACGGAGTGTCGAAGCCCCGAAATAAGATCTAACCAGTCGTCGAGGAGGAAGATCCACGGTCAATATCCAAAAGCACAAAGTAATGTGCATGAATATTAACCTGGTGGAGGCAACACACTTTTGATCTGGACCATAGGATGGTGTAGCTACATGGAAAACATCTAGATTATACACACTTTAAGGAAATTTAGTCTTGGAAAGTTGGAAGTTTATAAAAGAGAAAAACTCTCGAAGCTTCAAAGTACTGGAGGAAATGACAACTGTCCATATCACGATTGAATCCCAACCATTGGATAAGGATAATAAAATGTTGAGAAATGAGTCCTTTAAAGAATGATCGAACAATTGATCTGAAAATGTGATCAACGATGAGGATTAAAAACTGTGAATCGAAGTTGCTTGAGATGTAACACTCCGGAAGATATCGCTTCGGTGATAACAAGAATTTGATGAAAAGAAGAAGGAAAGTTCTGGAGCGCTAAAGCCTAGAAAACACAGTCCCAACATTGGACATATGGGGGCTAAAGAAAAGAAAAAGGAGAAGAATTATGAAGCATGAAAGACGTTGTTCCAGCGATAGTCATATAATAAGCTTAAGGTTTGTAGAGTAATTTGAGAGAGATTAACACCATAACAATACAAAGAGCCAGTAAAAGATCGAATATGATATGTTGGGGAATAGAGGACGCATCATAAACATGAGAACGATATAATGAATCGATCCATATCTATGATCAAATCACGAGGACAAAATTCGAATCAATATTAGTTAGTTAAATGAAGAGGTGCAATGGTTCATGTCAAAAAGACACATTGGTTCAATCCTATACTATTTGAAATACTATATAAACTAGAAGTGGTGGTGAATCTAAGTGTGTCTTGGTGGATTAAAATATATATGTATATATAATTGATTGAATGAAAGTTCATTCTATCAGGTTGGTGCTTGTATACAAGCTGAGTCTTGTTATGAGGATTGGATTCCTCACATCTCAGTTGGATCTGAGGTCAACAAGTTGGGTCTTGTTATGAGGGTTGCATTCCTCATTCTCAGTTGGATCTGAGAACTACAAGCTGGGTCTTGTATTAGAGAGTTGGATCTCTCATATTCAGTTGAAGATATTAAAGGATTGATTTTATATGTATCCATACAAGTTAAATAAATAAAAGAGAGATACTATATCTACTTAATACAATTTGTGTTTTAGATGTTTATTAATAATTAATTGAATTGCATATCTTATTCATTTAATTCGGTTAATCTATGAAAGTGTGAAAAATAGCCAAAATTTCCAGACACTGATTCACCCCCCACTCTCAGTGTCAAGTGTACATTTCAACAGGATGTACACTGGACAACTAAAGATGCTAAAATGTCCTATCTCTGGTGTAACTCCTGTCAATTTCCTTGAGAGTCTTGTCCCCAAATATCCTGTGAGGACTCCTGTTCTACATATATATTGTCGTGTTACACACCTCTTCCCAAAGAAACATAGGAAAATCTTGATCACGTATCATTCCCTTGGAAGAACAGATGATGGACTGATTTTTTCTCTCTGCAACCCCATTCTACCAAGGGTTGTATGAGACTATAAAATCCTTCTCGATCCTTGACTTCTTGCAAAATTACTTGAAGTCATTGGAGGTGTACTTTCCCCCATTATCTGACCTCAATACCTTTATCTTCCTCTGTGTCTAGTTCTCTACCCGAGCCTTGAACTCCTGAAACCAACTGAGGACCTCATCCTTGGTCTTCATAAAGAAGATCTAGGTTTTCCTGGAAAATTCATCAATGAATGTCACATAACATGATTCTCCCTGCATTGATGCTACTGGCATCGGTCCACATACATATAAGTGAATAAGATCCAAAATCCCCTTGGACCTACTCTCCCTTCTTGGAAAAGAAAACTTGGAATTATTGCCAAGTGCACACCCTCTACACACGTCTTATTGCTCAAAACTGAAATTTGGAAGACTAGTGACAATCTCCCCCAGAATATGCAATTCCTTGAAGTGTGGGTGTCCCAATATCCTGTGCCATAGATAACACAGGTTGTAATTGTCATGTACCAAGGCTTGGACAGGCTTTCCCACCAAACTGTATAAATTTCCCTCTCTGACCCCAATGACCATTATTGTGTTAGGGATAGCTCCCTCTAGATGTATGACTACTTTCCCTCTTTGGAATATAACTACAAAACCCCTATCCTCCATAACTGAGACTTGGAGAAAAAATTTCCTAAGTCCTGGTACATAAAGCACATCTTGGGCATCAAACAAACCTTCTGACTCAAGTCAGAACAATATTGTTCACTCTCCCTTTATTGCATACTTGGCATTATCACCAAGCTCCACATGGATCCCCGAGTCTTTCTCCGTTAGACGTATCTTGGACTAGAAAGTCAAAGTTCTCAATAACAAATCCATAGGGCCGGTAAGAGTTCAATGGACCTGCTATGGTCCTGAAGGTGCTACATGGGAGGATGAAGAAAACATGCGGGAAGAGTACCYRCAAWTTTTTGACAATTTTGAAGAAGGAAGAATGCAAGACTCCATTTTGAGCATCTAGAGTTCTGGAACCACTTCTCGTAGTCCTAGCCAACTGAGCTCGGGACCCTGATAAACRAATGGCTCATTCCTTRGGTTAGCCCYGATAAACGGATGGTACATCCCTTGGTTCAACTCTGATAAATGAATGGTTCATTCCTTGGGTCAATGAGTTGAGAGGAACAAGAGAATGATGGTTTGAACTATTGTTGGAGTTGTTAAATTAAAAAATTTGTATTTCTAAGTATTGTGATGTAAGTATATATATATATAGATATAGATATAGATATAGCTCCAACCATCATTCTCTTGTTCCTCTCAACTCGTTGACCCAAGGAATGAACCATTCATTTATCAGGGTTGAACYAAGGGATGTACCATCCATTTATCGGGGCTAACCCAAGGAATGAGCCATTCATTTATCAGGGTCYTGAGTTCAGTTGGATAGGACTACGAGAAGTGGTTCCAGAACTCTAGATGCTCAAAATGGAGTCTTGCATTCTTCCTTCTTCAAAATTGTCAAAAATTTGCAGGTACTCTTCCCGCATGTTTTCTTCATCCTCCCATGTAGCACCTTCAGGACCATAGCAGGTCCATTGAACTCTTACCGGCCCTATGGATTTGTTATTGAGAACTTTGACTTTCTAGTCCAAGATACGTATTGGTTACACCTGGAAATCCCCTTTGTGCTCCACCTGGATCACATTCCAATCAATTATGTGGTTAGGATCAAGTACATACTTATTTAATAAGGAAACATGAAATACATTATGAACTCTTATGGATGTAGGCAATGCTTGGATGGATGCAACTAGCCCTATATTTTCTAATATTTAAAAAGGTCCACAATATCTTGCTACCAACTTCAAGTAATTTTCTAATCTTATCGAACTTCTCTTTTACTTACTTTTAAGAACACATGTTCTCCCACTTTAAAATCTCTGAAAACTCTGTTCTTATATGCATAACTTTTATGCCTATCCTGGGAAGCCTTTAAATTCTTATTTATCTTTTCTATCTGTTCTTCCATTTATTTCAACAAATTTGGCCAAACAACTACTCTATCTGTTAGATTATCCCAACTCACTAGAGTGTTACATTTTCTACCATAGAAGGCTTCAAATGGACTCATTTTCAATGAGGCCCAATACCCATTATTGTAGGAAAATTTGACTAAATGAATATAATCTTCCCACTTTGATGGTTGATCCATCACATATATTCTAAGCATGTCCTCAATTATCCTGTTAGTCCTTTTTGTTTTCTCAGCTGACTCTAGATGATACATTTTACTGAGATTCAAATTTGTTCCAAAGCCTTTGAACAAACCTTTCCAAAAAATTGAAGTGAAATTTGGATCTCTATCCAAAACTATTGTTTTAGGTACTTGTTGAGCACTCAACACACCCTAAAAATCCTCTGTCAAATTTCTTGCTTTTTGGGTACCACTTGAGTCATTTTCCCATTACTAAGTGACTTGGTTCTTATCCATTTCTTTCTTGATTGAATCTTTGCGCATTTCTGTTGCTATTTGTTTCTTGAAGGATAAGTACATTCGTATTTGATTTGGAATGCTTGTCATCATGCTTTCCATTGATTGAGATCATTGTAGGTCCACCAAGCCTTTTTGTATGCATAGGAAAGGCTCATAGACAAACACAACAATCTAGAGTGGACCATTTCAGATTCAGATTGCGGGAACATATAGGTTAACTTTCGATGGTGGTGATCCATAAGGCTAACTAGATCAACGGCTCTCATCCATTCGGGGGTGCAGAATCATGCAGGTTTTAACATCAAGAAGTAGTCAAAGCCTCGAAGCCTCGAAGTCCCGAAGAGCCGAAGATCCGAAGTCCCGAAGAGCCGAAGATCCGAAGTCCCGAAGACCCCAAACTCCTGAAGTGTCAAAGTATCCGAAGTGCCGAAGTAGCCGAAGAGCCGAAGTCCCGAAGAGCTTAAGTCTCGAAGAAAATCTGAACCATCCATCAGTGGGGACACGCGACAACAGATCATTCACTTCAGAGATATTTTCCTCCGGGATATTTTCATGCTTCACATTTGAAACTCCCGAAGCCCGAAGTGTCAGAGCACATGGAAACCATCATTTGAGACACGTGGCACACTCATCAGTCATGACATGTGGCACACTCATCAGTCATGACAGATGGCACTCATTCCAGGTCATTTTGTTGTGACATTCACCCATTTCCACATGACAAGTGTCACCCTTCTTTCCATGACACATCAACAGTTGTGACATCATATGACGTCATTCCACCACGTCAGTTTGGCGATTTTTCTTCGGGATATTTTCATGCTTCACATTCGAAACTCTCGAAGCCCGAAATTATGAAAACCTGAAGTGAGTCTGGACCATCCATCAATGGGGACATGCGACAACAGATCATTCACTTCAGAGATTTTCCTCTGGGAGATTTTCATGCTTCACATTTGAAACTCTCGAAACCCAGATTTATGAAGAAAAACTGGACTGTTCATTGGTCACAACGCGTGGTGATAGATCATTCACTTTGAATATTTTCCTCCAGGAGATTTTTCATGTTTCACATTCAAAACACCAGAAACCCAGATTTTCGAAGAAAATCTGAACCGTTCATTGGTCACAATGCATGATGACAGATAATTCACTTTGGAGATTTTCCTCCGGGAGATTTTTCATGTTTCACATTCAAAACACTCGAAGCCCGAAGGTCCAAAGTGAATCTGGACCGTTGATCTCAAATCAACAAGAACCGTTGATCCTTGTAATAGGTAAATATCACCCAGATCACATATCATAATCAGATCAATAACCACACTTCATTGCGGGGACGTAAACTGCTCGAACGTTAATTTTCCGAAGCGATCCCACAATTGGAACCATGGTATTATTGAAAGGGTACGTGGCAGCTTCTGGGGGATTGCGGGCCCAAAAGCGGTTTGGACCCAAACCACCCTAGACAACTTCCGCAATCACATCTTGACCATCCATCGACGAGGACATGCGGCAATAGATTCCCCACTTCGGATATATGCCACTTCGAAGGATTACCCAAGCAAAGAGATGAAAACTCCCGAAGCCCGAACTCCCGAAGAGAATCTAAACCGTCCAGAGCCAAAGGCCACGTGGAGGCAGATCTCACACTTCAGAAGTATGACACTTCAAAGGATAGTAATAACTATGCATTGAAACTTCTGAAGCCCGAACTCTCGAAGTGATAGCGGACTGTTGATCTCAAATCAACCAGCATCGTTGATCTATGCAACAGGTAAGGAAGGAATATCACCCGGATCACAAATCATAATCAGATCGATGGCCACAATCCATTGCAGGGATGTAAACTCCCTGGACGTTACATTTCTAGAGTGATCCCACAATTGGAACCATGGTATTGTTCGAAGGGTACGTGGCAGCTTATGGGGGATTGCGGGCCTAAAATCGGTTTGGACCCAAACCACCCTCGACAACTTCTACAATCACGTGCTTACATCACCTCCACGTCACCTTGTCACCACCCCTCTCACAATGCACCATCTATCTTCCACTCATGCCTGTCACTTCCACTCTCCTCCACTTCATCTACATGCATGACGTCCGCCTTCACGCACCATGCCTTCCTATTGGATGTTCGTATCCACGTCTTCCTATTCACAACTAGTTCATCACAATGAAAGCAAGGATAAGGGTCAATTATAGTCGAGATGAAGTGTTCTTAGCTCATGAAATCTCAAACACAGACAGAGAGTTAACTCTCAGTCACAGGTCGACGCATATTGATTCCATAACACTTCAGCAAACTCCCTCCACTTCAAGAAGAAATCTGCTCATGTGGCCAGTTGTCTCCAGTGAAATTCAAATAGCTCGCAGGCATCCCATTACTCAACACAGAGCTCTACTCTGTCACTCCGTGGCCTATTTTTTGCCGAGTCAGTTCCTCCAACACATGCATCAGTTCTGTCTCAAAGACAGTAGTGGTTTTTAATTGATTAATTCCAACATTTTCTTAGATTAGATACGAGAGTGGTCTTCTGTGTGTGATAAGAACCACTCTTGTTGATTAAGTCCAGTATCATTGTCAAGTTAATAATTTGTTTTACGAACAATTACCTAAAAATAGGTCTCATTCCCCTAAGGATGAGAACCTCTGCAACTCTGTTAAATATGGGGTTTTTTGAATGTCGCAAGGGGTCGATGGTTTTTTACAAGACCCTCATTTTTGGATTGTAAAGAACTATTTCAGAGCTACCTTGATTGAGAAGTCTTGCCCAGGACCTGAGACAAAGTTTTTCTGTTTTTTCATCAAAAGCGTGTGTGATTGGATCTGAAGAAGAATTATTTCTAATTTTATCTCATGAATGGATGTTGTAACGAGTGAGAGCTTTTGAATCTGTTGATAAGTTATCTAATTCAATATTTTCATAGTTCTTGTCTTTAATGATGAAAAATAAATCGTTGTGTTAATATGTGATTGACGATTAGAGTTAAGGAAACCATTCTTCTTGCCATCATTCATTGCATGTATGTTTCCTCCTGACAATCGTATCTCAATCTAATTGGAACACGAACAGGTTAATGTATTAGTACTAGGCTTGTTACAGGTGTAAGATTCATTGTATGCATGTTTTAGCATAAGGGTTATCCCGATCTCAACCTTCTTCAGTGTCTAAGTCCTCTCCCCTTTGTTACCATGCTGGTCCACTCCAACATTTATCTTGTATCGGTCCCACCTATAAGAGAAAATACAAAAAAAAGAACTTTCGAACAGAAGAACAAACTTTCACAGGAAGACATCTTGTCAATCGCTACGTAAAGCCCATCGATTAATTGGTCAGATCGCAAGATCTGGAGAACCATTCCACCATTAAACATTGCAGAGTCTAATTGGGCCTCGGTGGCGGGTTTGGTTCCTACTATTGAGTTAAAGGGATTTAGGACCCCTCAACAATACTCCATGTAACCTAGCAAATTCCTTCATATAAATTTCTGCGATATTTGTTGCCTTGTGTGTAGTCTTTACTGGAATAAAATATGTTGCTTTAGTCAATTTATCCACCACCACCATGATGGAATCATGTTGCTTCATTGTTCTGAGAATCTTAGTAATAAAATCAACCGTGACTACTTCCCAGTTCCATTCTGGAAAGGGAAATGGTTGTAGAAAACATGTTGGGTGTCTATGTTATGTCTTCACTCTTTGACATTCTAGACATCTGGCTATGTAATTAGCCACTTCTTTCTTCATTCCCAGCCAAAAGTATTGGCTTCTTACTGCTACAATTTTATTTTGATATC
>ML795540.1:0-37339 GCA_009831015.1 Picea engelmannii
GTAGTAAATGTGTTATTAGATCTACGTGTATAGAGATTTAATGATGCATATGTTGCACCAAGTTTGTAGTAAATGTATTACAACACAATGTTTATTAATGACCTTGTCACCTTATGTTTAATTTAACTTACATAAACTTCCACCATGCTCACTCGACTACAGTGCCAATTATTTATATATGAAATCATTAGGAAAAGAATAATGTGATCATTTGGTAAGAAGAAAGAAAAACATGCCATCATCTATGACCTTGTTGATAGTATGTGGTTGTATGATGTCTTAATTGGCATGTCATATGTTATCTATGTTGGTAGATCAAGGGATGATAGCATTTCTAAGAGGTTGGACTGTATTTTGGTTTCAGAATCTTATTTAAGTGAAGTGGGTAGATACCGTTCTTGGGTGGAGCTTCCTTTCTTCTCGTACCATGCGCCTATTTTTTCTTTGTTTGATCTTCAATCTTATCGGGTGGCCTACCCTTTCAAATTAAATTTGTCCTGGTTGGCACAGGATGATTTCTCTATGATTGTAAAGAAGTTTGAGTGGATCCAGATTTCTTGGTGGAGTCGGATTTTCAACACAGATTTGTGTGGAAACTAAAAGTCTTAAAAAACCGGATCAAAGTTTGGGCTAGGTGTCGAAGCCCTGAAAAGCTTCTTCGACTTGAGACTTTGGAGGGGGATATTTGAGTGGCATCCTCGTTTTTAAGAAAGGATGGTTTAGACCAGACAATTGAGTGTCACTTAAAATCTTTGGAAGCTGAAAGAAATTCTTTACTTCTTCAGGAAGAGGAACTTTGGAGATAAAGGAGTAGAGCGACTTGGCTGAAATGTGGGGATCAAAATACGAATCTTTTCACAACTATGCCAGTGCAAACAGGAATAAGAAACACATTTGGGATATTACCGATGAGTTTGGACAGTCACACAGGGGGCAGGTGGCTCTAAAAAAAAAAGTTTCTAGGCACTTCAAAGGTTTGTTTAAAGCTGACGACACTTCCTCTCTAGCTAACCAAATAAATCTTGTAAATTTGTTCTCCAATTTTGTCATGGAGGAGGACTCTATACTTATTGACTGCCCTTGTACACTTCTGGAGATATCAAATACCTTAAAGGTGTTTGCAAAAGACAAAAGTCCAGGCCCGAATGGCTGGATGGTTGAATTCTTCATCAATTTTTTTGACATCCTGGGTGACAATCTGTTGGAACTAGTGGAGGACTCTAGGATTAGAGGAAAGGTGCAATGCTTGCTAAACTCAACTTTTCTAGCGTTTATACCAAAGGTGAATAAACCTGTGACTTTTGGTGACTACATGCATATTTCTCTCTGCAATTTATGCTACAAGTTGATAGGGAAGGTGATAGTAAACATAGTCAAGCCTATCTTTTCGAGGGTTCTATATTGTGAACAACTCAAATTTTTAAAAGGGAGATAGATATTGAATGCCATTGGAATGACACACGAATGTCTTCATAGTATAAAAAAAGAAGAAGCTAAAGGCTCTAATTTTGAAACTTGATTTAAGAAAAGCATATGATTGTGTAAACTGGGATTTTCTCCACTTAATCCTCTTCAAAATGGGATTCAGTCTAACTTCGACCAACTAGATCATGAGTTGCGTTGTCAGCTCCACTTTCATTGTTTTGATAAATGGTGAGACTTCTTCTTTTTTCCATAGTGAACGTGGTCTTTGACAAGGATGCTTGCTTTCACCTCCGCTTTTTATCTTAGTTATGGAAAGTAATAGTCTCTTGATGAAGAAGAGCCATTCAAAGGGTGTTTTGAGGGGGGTAAAAGTATCAAGGGTTATCAAAATCCTTCATCTAATATTTGTAGATGATATCCTTATCATGTCAAAGGCTTCTTTAGAGGAATGGATGGTGATTAAATCACTGTTGGAGATTTTTTGTTGTGCTTCAGGGGTCAAAGTAAACTTAGAAAAATCAACTTTCCACCATTCAGGCTTACAAGGGGAGGAATTGGAAAAGATAAAGGATTCCTTTACAATCAATTTCATCGAGTTGTCGAAAGGATTTCGGTACCTGGGATACTTCATAAAAGCGGAGAGTTCCTCCTTTGAATAATGGAGATGGCTTCTTAAAAAAATTGAAAATAGGATTAGTCACTGGTGCAATTGTTGGTTATCTCTTGGCGGTCGTTACACTCTAGTAAAGGCAGTTTTAGAATCATAGTCAGTGTACTGGATGGCCTTGGTGGCGATTCTAGATTATGTGCTCTCAAAGATCTGGTTCTTGATCTTTGATTTTCTTTGGTCGAGAGGCGGTCGTAATCAAAATTATCATCTGGTAAGTTGGGAGGCGATTTCCAAACCGAAGTCGGTTGGAGGATGGGGCCTTAGGAACATTTTTCGCTTCAACCGTGCCTTGGATGGGAATTCCTTATGGAAGGTGTTAATGAAAGATGGTATTTGGCACAAGGTGATCAAGGACAAGTATCTTCCCTATGTATATGTTGCTACCTAGTTCAGATCAACTACTGTTATTCAACCTATGGATTCTCTGACCTGGAAGAATTCGCTGAAATCGCTTCCACTCATCACACACTGGCTAAGATGGAACCTGGGAAATGGGCACTCGGTTTTGATTGGAGTGGACAAGATCCTAGGTATGGGTGATTCCTCATTACTATCCCAAGAACTACTAGTGGACTTAAAGAAAAATGATATACACTACCTTTATCAAGCCAAAGCTTTGTATTCTTTGGGCTTCATTATGGATCAATGGAAAAGAAGTTTAGATTTGGGACTATCAGGAGACTTAGCTTTAGAGTGGTCATTGTTTCGTAAGGCTCTGGTTTCTTCTGGTATACATCTCCAACCTCCAGGCGACATTCTTCTTTTGACAGGTGGAGACCAGTGGGGTCTGCTTACTATTAAAAATGTATATAATTCTTTGGAAAAGAAACTTTGGCCACATTAGTTTGTAGGGTGGCGAAAACAATTTTGGTCGTGGGACCTACCTTACAAAATTAAACTGTTCTCGTGGATGGTAGTTGAAAATGAAATATTAACTTGGGAAAACCTCCAAAAAAGAGGTTGGAATGGACCTAGCATCTACCCTTTATGTTCGAAGGATGCTGAGATGAGGTTACACATGTTTGTTCATTGCTCATTTGCTCAAAATCTTTGCCAGTTTATTAATGCAGCTTACAGTCTAAGAACTTCCTGGAGTGGAAGTCCTTCTCCACCTATCCAAGATATTGAATCACAATCCTTAATGATCCAACCCTCTATGCACCAATACTTGGATGAAATCTCTTCACCCAACCTGTGAGATCTCCTCACTCTAGTGTAAGAAAAGGTCATTCTTTTCTCCTACACTCCTCACACTAGAAAAAGTCCTTCTTTTCTATCTCCGATATTGGAATCTCACCAAAGATCCCAATCTTGGAATCTCACCAAAGATCATCAACATGGGCATCTTACCAAAGGTCCCTTGCTCTTGGAATTTCACCAAGAGTATCCCGATATTGGCATCTCACCAAAGATCCTCACCTTGGTCTCTCACCAAGGTCCCTTGCTCTTGGAATCTCAACAAGAGTCTCTCGAACTCAACCTCTCGTCAAGAGTCATGATTGTGTTGACTCCCTCAACACAAGTGTCTTCATCCTTCTCCCAGCCTTACTTTTATAATCATGAGTTACAATCTATCTCTAATCTCCAAAGTGATCTATGGTTGATAGTACTTCTCACACCCACTTAAGATTTAGATTACATGATGCATGTTATGCATGTTCCTTAAATAACTCGATTCACTAATAAATACAATTTTACTCTAATTAATTCCATTTAACTAAAGTAAACTCAAGACTAGAAGATTTGTTTATGACTTCCACATGCTATACACATGCCAATATAGAAGTACCTTTCTGATTCTACCACAAACATCAACACTCCCTCTTAGCGAGGAAGTAACTTCTCCCACTTAGAGTTGGCTCTATATTCACTACCAAATATGCTACCATGCTTGCTCTCCAATCCACGTGATTGGATGCTCCCTCTGACACATAAGCTATCCCTTCCATGATGGTCTGACCTGTCTCCTAAGACTCACTTCCTCTGAACATGCTCCTAGAAGTCTCATTCTCCTGATCATCCTGCATGGCCATCTTGTACCATGACTCCTTCTTGATAGACTTGGAAGGTTGTTCCTTCCCACTTAAACTTGAACGTTGATTCCCTCTAAGCTACTCAACCTTCAGAGCTACATGCTCCCTGTTCTCTACCACTGACATCGATCCATGATCCAAGATCCCCTTGGATCCCTTGATAGGCTCCCATCCTGGGATAATGGTTGTCCTCAGGAATACAAATAAGAAAATAGCAAAGCCCTACAAACCTCAAGATCAGTCCTTCAATCTTACTAGTTGACTACTATCTCCCTTGTTGCCCCTTTGCTCCGTTGCTCAAACCCTGCCCCTACACACTTGAATGGAATTGATTCTTTATCCACTCAATCACATATTACTCACTCATTTTGTGTGTGTCTTCTATCCACTAAGAAATAACCAACACCTATAACCGAGCACCTACGTTGTTATTGTATGATCTTGTACCTGTAACTCCTTTGCTGCCAATATATGTCCTTGCTACCAGATCTATCTGCTACTCATGGTGCTATTATGGTTTCTCCCACGACTTCTCTTCTCCTTTGGAATGATTGGATCTCTAGGTGAAATTCCTTCTTCACCCCTTTTTGAGATCTCCTTGAGAAAAATCCATCTTTTCTATGTTTGTGAGTCACTGAATCCAATAAATCTGTCATCCTATGATCTCTAGATGAAATTCCTTCTTCAACCATATGAGATCCCTTTGATTCATTGTCCTTCGTGGCTCAAGTACTTAAGAAAAATTCAATCTTTGCTCCAAAGTAGATGAATCAAGCACATGAGAAAAATTCCCTCTTTGCTCCCATGTGCTCCCTCTTTCCTTCAAAGCCTCGGCTATAATGTTTCCCATAAATCAATCCTTCGATTTCTTCATGTTGGTTTATAGATAGTATAAAATATCTTGTAAATATGATTGATCTACTGCAAAAAAACATGGATTTGTGCTAAGTCCTTCAAGAACCCACCTCAACACTCTTGATCCCATAGATCTGTTATTGCAACCCTAGATCTGAATTTGATCTCTACTGTGGTCACTCAGATATCATATATTTGTCGATACCAGGTGCACTTGGTTTCCTCCCAGAGAAACCTTTCTCTGATACCATGTTGAAAATAATTCTTGAGTGTATTCCACCCTTGGTATGCACTAATACCATGTTGATATTTTACCACTCTACTCAACTCGTTAGTTTTCTCAAAATAAAATCAATCTATCTACTAAAAGCATAGTTGAGTAATCAACTAAAAATGAAGCGGAAACGTAAACAAGGAAACCAAATCAAGTACATATAAACATCAATATTTTCGAGTATAAACCCCTGGAAAAACCCCAGAGGGAAAACCAATCCAATGATTCTTTTATTAAGTTCAATTCAGGGTTCCTGTAACATGGAAAATGCCCCACTCAGAGAATTATACACTGCAGATAAACCTGGAAACTCTTGTGCTATTTTATGACCTTGTACCAACATGTTTCCCAAGTCATCCGCGAATTCTCCTTCTGTTACTTGAGGACATTCAAGAGTTTCCCTTCTATGACCCATGGATATCCACAATTATCTCCACTATGACCTGCAGATTTGTATGAAAATATCGTACAACCACTTCTATATGATTCTCTGCTTTCATTTGGTCTATGTCCTTTGAAACCCACATGTGCCTTCTTTTCCTGTCTCTCATCCTTGACCCATATGATTTGTAGATGGAAGTACTTCTTGACCTATCCAAGATATTGAATCATATTCCTTCATGATCCAACCCTCTCTGCATCAATACATGGATGAAATCTCTTCACCCAACTTGTACATCTCCTCACTCTAGTGTTGGTGAGATGCCAAAGTTGAGTGTTTTTGGTGACATTCCATGATCAAGATCTTTGGTGAGATGCCCATATTGGAGATAGCAAAGAAGGATTTTTTCTAGTGTAACGAGTATAAGAGAAAAGAAGGACTTTTTCTTAAGGTCCCTTGCTCTTGGAATTTCACCAAGAGTCTCTCGATCTTGGCATCTCACAAAATATCCTCACCTTGGTCTCTCACCAAGGTCCCTTTCTCTTGGCATCTCACCAAGAGTCTCCCAACCTCGAACTCTATTCAAGAGTCTTGACTTTGTTGACTTGCTCAACAAAAGTGTCTTCCTCCTTCTCATAACCTTGCTTTTGTAATCACGAGTTCCAATATATTTCTAATTTCCAAAGTGATCTATGGTTGAGATTACTTCTCACACCCACTTAAGATTTATATTACATGTTGCATGATATGCATGTTCCTTAAATAAATTAGTTCATTATTCCTGTTAACTAAAGTAAACTCAAGACTAGAATATTCTTTGACAACTTCCACATGCTAGACACATGCCAAAGCGAAAGTACTTGTTCAATGCTACCAAAAACATCAACATACTCCTCTTCTCTAGTCTTCTCACCATGGAGTTTTGTTTGTTCAACTTCCAATTTCACCATACCTAGACAGTCTGAGTTCTCCAGGGTTGATTGTTTGCAATCATCATGTCTTCATCCATAACTTCATTTCCTCACAAGATCTTCTCAACACGTAGAATTTTCTTTTCTTCTTTTGTTTAGTTTGGTCCGATTTTCTCTTCATAGGTGCACACTCATCTTTGTTGGTATGGTCATTCTAGGTAAGATATTGATGACTGTCACCGTCCTTATGCAATTGCTTGATGTAATACTTGCTTCCAAAGACTATGAAGTGTTTGATAAATGTTTGTGGACCTTTCCATAGTTCATAGGGTGTCTTTTCACTTTTGAATCTGATTTTTCCTATGTTTAAAATGTACACAACAATGTAAATTACTTCTCTCCAAAAATTGTCTGATAATCCTACCTCATTTAACATCGTTCTAGCAATTTCTTTTACATGTCTATTTTTCCTTTCAACTACTCCATTTTGTTGAGGAGTTCTTGCAACTGCATATTGTCTTTTTATTCCATGTGTTTCATATAATTTTTCAAAATCATTGGATGTGAATTCACCTCCATTATCTAACCTTAAGAATTAGATTTTCATATCTGTCTCATTCTCAACTAAAGCTTTGAATGCTTTAAATATGTCAAATGCCTCATATTTATTTTTGAGAAATGTAACCCAAGTCATTCTTGTATGGTCATCAATGAGAAACATGAAGTAGATTTCTCCTTGCAGACTCTTAGTTCTTGTTGGTCCACATATATCTATTTGTACAATTTCCAATGGCTTGGATTTTGCACATTCCTTTGTTTTGAATCTCACCCTTGATTTGTTTCCATGATGCCACTACTTACAGATAATGCTTGAGGGTTTTGTAATTTTTGGCATATCTCTTACTACTTGCTTGATACTAATTTTTAATAAGTTTTTGAAGTTCATATGGTCCATTATTTTATGCCACAACCAACATTCATCTATCTTCCCCATAAAATATTTTTCTCCATTAATTTCATCAATAATATATACATTGTTTGGGGTTTTGATTGCTTTTGCAACCAACTTTCCTTAATTTTATTTTTTGATCTCACATTCTCGGGAGTTAAAAGTAAGATTGTGTCCTTGATCACACATCTAGCTTACACTGAGAAGAATGTGTTTCAAGTTTTCAACACAGAGGACCTTTTCAACCCTAGATTTTCCATTATAAAGATTGAGAGTGTCGTTTCCAAATATCTTTGAACTGTCATTGTCTCCAAAGGTGACATTGCCTTCATTCTTATTTAAGGTAATAAACTTTGTTCCATCTTCTGTCATTGACTAGAGCACCAATTGTCAATGCCCCACTCATCCTTATTCTTTTGTGTAAGAAGTGCAACTTGAACAAACATGGTTTTTTCTTTCTTTTGTTCCCAATTTATTTCCATGATTATCAGGGTTTCCTCAATCTGATCTTTTCTAAAATCACTTCTGCAGAATTTTGTTATATTCCCAAAATTATTGCAGTTAAGACATATGATGTTATAGTTATGTAAGGGGAAAAATAAATTTTAATTTCTCTTTGAGAATCCATGGGTATCTCTATTGTTGTTCCTAATAAAGTTGCCTCTTATATTTGTTCTATTTCTTTATGACCAAAGGCATTGCAAGAATAACAATATCCAAAGAAAGAATTTTGGTACTTGATTATGTGATTCCATCTCGATGCGATAGTATTCCTAATTCCATCCTTGTGAGGAAGATTTGTCTTATGTGGAACATATTGTTCTTCCTTCCTATTATCTTCAACCTTGATAGAGTTTTTGAGTGTATCAACATAATTCATGGTTATTTCTTTACTTGACTGCTTTGAAGAGCTTGAATCTTATTCATCAACAACTTTCTTCCTTTTACTATAACCAGGACCGGTCTTGTCAAATGGTGATCTTTTATGATTTATGATTTCATTCAAGGTTGTAGAGCTCTTCTCAAACTTTATGTTGGTAGCTGATATTTCCAACTCCTTTCTCAAATAAACTATTTCAAATTCTAGACTGTTGCATATATCTTTTTTTCTTTTCGTTGGGATTTTAAGACTTCTTCAACTCTCTTTGCCTCTTCTACTTGAACCTTTAGGATAATTACTGTCTTATCTATTTCTTCAATATTAGGTTCCTCCTTATTTGTATTTTTGCAATTCATTTTTATGCTTTCTATTCTTTTCTTTCAGTTTGTCTATTTCTTCTAAATAACTAATGAGTCATGCTTCAAGTTATACTTGTGCATCATCTTCATGATTGTCTTATTCTATTGAATTTGCCTCCATTTTCTAGGACATCTATTTGTGTTTCTAGGCCCATAAATTGAATTTCATCGATTTCATTGTCAATGTCATCTGAAGAGATGTTGTCCTCATTTGTATATAGATTCTTATTTTTTTCTAAAGAACTTTATTTTCTTTTTAGTCTTTCCCTTCCTGTATCCTTTGAGGTTGGAATCTTCTTCATTAGTTTTATTCTTATAAGGGAATTTAGCAGAAAAATGTCCTACTATTCCACAATTAAAACATATAAACAAAATCTTACCTTTGTATTTTCCCAGTCCTCTTTTGAGCTTCTTGCAAAAGTTGGCTTCTTCCTCATCTAATTCACTATATGAACTCCCACTCTTCTTGTATCCTTCTATCTTTGTCTTCTTTGATTCCTTGAAGGATGCTTCATTCCTTGATAGTTTTTTTGGCTTGTCCCGTTTTACCCTCAATTCATATGCAATGAGGATTCTATGTTACTCATGCATTGTCAACTTGTCTAGGTCCTTTAATTATTCAATGGAAGATATCTTGGGATTAAATATTAAGGGAAGTGATATAAGAACTTTTTGTAGAGTGATGGTTTCTTCAATTTCTTCACCCAATCCTTTGATAGTGTTGACAATCTCATCCAAACGGAGAAAATATGTTGCAATAATTTCATCTTCATTCATCTTAAGGCTCTCAAAATGTCCTCTATGAGTTTGTAACTTTTCTTTCTTGACCTTGTCATCCCCTTCATATATTTTCGGTAATGTGTCCCACGCCTCTTTTTTGAATGACAATGCATGAATTTGATAAACATTGATTCTACTAGACCACATAGAATTGCATTCATGGCTTTAGAGTTATTGTCATTGAGATTTATATCCATTGGAAGTACAGGTGGGATTGTTGGATCCGTGCAACCATTCTCAATTGTGCTCCATTCTTCAAATCCAAGAGACATCATATAAGTTTTCATTCTTATACTCTATAATGCATAATCTGACCCATCAAAAAATGGAGCTTTGTTTGTAGAAAATCCTTTCTTATTCATGTGTGTTGCAATGATTCAGTTAAATCAAATTAAAAAGTACCAAGGAAAAGTGTTTCTCATCACCTAGGTGCCTAGGGGTGAGAAAATGTCCAATATGGTCCTTACTGCATTAATTTCATGTGATGTGAAATTAAAAGTGACTTTATGAAAAGTAAGTGAAGTGGGTGACTAAAGGGTCCCTTAATCACCACCGTTGATCTAATCTAATCTCCACCGTTTGATTAGATGAATCTTCACCTTTATTGATGAGGTCAAATTCGGGAAAAAGGAGCCCCATTTTTTTGGCATTCTTCATTAGACTTGGAGAGAAAGAGAGAGAGAGTTGAGTCGAGGAGAAGGAGTAAATTTGTAGACTAGAGCACACATTCCAAGGTTCTTTTTGGCATGCAAATCTAGGAGGTAAAGTAAACCAGAGTATAGAGGTCATACTGTATGGATTCTGGGTAGACCGTACAACTAATACTTGGCATAGAAATCGATAAAGAGGATTATATGATTTTTTTGAGTAAGATTGGCATGAAAATCAAGGCAGATTACATTCATAAATTTCTTAATACTTTTATCAGCAATCAGGAAGCATTATTGGTATGTGAAGAACATGCTTTCCCAAGTTTTACTATGTCCTCCAGGCATCCCACTGGAGAGTAAATCTTCTTCAACCTCTTCTCAAGCACATGAGAAAAATTATCTCTTTTCTCCCATGTGCTCCCTCTCTCCTTCAAAGCCTTGGCTATAATGTTTCCCAGAAATCAGTCCTTCGATTTCTTCCTTTTTGTTTATAGATCTGATAAAATATCCTACAAATATGATTGATCTATTGCAAAAAAACGTGGATCTGTGCTAAGTCCTTCAAGCACCCACCTTGACACCCCTGATCCCATAGATTTGTTGTTGCAACCCTAGATCTGAATTTTATCTCTACTTTGGTCACTCGGATCTCATATATTTGTCGATACAAGGTGCACTTGGTTTCCTCCCAGAGAAACCTTTCACTGATACCATGTTGAAAATAATTCCTAAGTTTATTCCACCCTTGGTATGCACTAATACCATGTTGATATTTTACCACTCTACTCAACACTCGGTAGTTAGCTCAAAATAAAACCACTGTATCTACTAAAAGAATAGTTGAGTAATCAACTAAACATGAAGCGGAAATGTAAACAAGGAAACCAAATCAAGCACATATAAACACCAATATTTTTTAGTATAAACCGCTGAAAAAATCCTAGAGGGAAAACCAGTCCAATGATTCTTTTATTAAGGTCAAATCAAGGTTCCCATAACATGGAAAATGTCCGACTGAGAGAATTATACACTGTAGGAAAACTTGGAACCTCTTGTGCTATCGTATGAACTTATACCAACATGTTTCCCAAGTCATCCACGACTTGTCCTTCTATGACCCAAGGACATTCACGAGTTTCCCTTTTGTGACCTGTGGATATCCACAACTATATCCACTATGACCTGCAGATGTGTACAAAAATCAGATACAACCACTTCTATACGATGCTCTACTTTCATTTGGTCTATGTCCTTTGAAACCCACATGTGTCTGCTTTTCCTATCTCTCCTCCTTGACCCATATGATCTGTAGATGGAAGTACTTCTTGACATATCTAAGATATTGAATCATATTCCTTCGTGATCCAACCCTCTCTACATCAATACTTGGATGAAATCTCTTCACCCAACCTATACATCTCCTCACTCTAGTGTAAGAAAAATTCCTTCTTTTCTCTTATACTCATCACACTAGAAAAATTCCTTCTTTGCTATCTCCAATCTGGGCATCTCACTAAAGATCATGATCATGGAATGTCACCAAAAATACTCAACCTTGGAATCTCACCAAAGCTCCCTTTCTCTTGGAATTTCACCAAGAGTCTCTCGATATTGGCATCTCACCAAATATCCTCACCTTGGTCTCTCACCAAGGTCCCTTTCTCTTGGCATCTCACCAAGAGTCTGCCAACCTCGAACTCTCGTCAAGAGTCCTGGATTTGTTGACTCGCTCAATAAAAGTGTCTTCCTCCTTCTCATAGCCTTGCTTTTATAATCATGAGTTCCAATCTATTTCTAATATCCAAAGTGATCTATGGTTGAGATTACTTCTCACACCCATTTAAGATTTAGATTACATATTGCATGATATTCATGTTCCTTAAATAACTCAATTCACTATTCCTGTTAACTAAAGTAAACTCTAGACTAGAATATTCTTTGACAACTTCCACATGCTAGACACACGCCAATGCGAAAATACTTGTTCGATGCTACCACAAACATTTTGTTTAGTTTGGTCCGAATTTCTCTTCATAGGTGCACACTCATCTTTGTTGTTATGGTCATTCTAGGTAAGATATTGATGATTGTCACCGTCCTTATTCAACTACTTGATGTAATACTTGCTTCCAAAGATTATGAAGTGTTTGATAAATGATGGTCGACCTTTCCATAGTTCATAGGGTGTCTTTTCACTTTTGACTCTGATTTATCCTATGTTTAAAATGTACACAACAATATAAATTGCTTCTCTCCAAAAAAAATTTGATAATCCTGCCTCATTTAACATCGTTCTAGAAATTTCTTGTACATATCTATTTTTCCTTTCAACTACTCCATTTTGTTGAGGAGTTCCTGCAACTTCATATTGTCTTTTTATTCCATGTTTTTCATAGAATTTTTCAAAATCATTGAATGTGAATTCACCTCCATTATCTAACCTTAAGCATTAGATTTTCATATATGTCTCATTCGCAACTAAAGCTTTGAATGCTTTAAATATGCCAAATGCCTGATTTTTATTTTTGAGAAATGTAACCCAAGTCATTCTTGTATAGTCATCAATGAGAAACATGAAGTAGCTTTCTCCTTGCAGACTCTTAGTTCTTGTTGGTCCACAGATATCTATATGTACAAGTTCCAATGTCTTGGATTTTGAACATTCCTTTGTTTTGAACCTCACCCTTGATTTGTTTCCATGATGACACTGCTTACAGATAATGCTTGAGGGTTTTGTAATTTTTGGCATATCTCTTATTGCTTGCTTGATACTAATTTTTACTAAGTTTTCGAAGTTCATATGGACCATTATTTTATCCCACAACCAACATTCATCTATCTTCCCCATAGAATATTTTTCTCCATTAATTTCATCAAGAATATATACATTGTTTGGGATTTTGATTGCTTTTGCAACCAACTTTCCTTAATTTTATTTTTTGATCTCACATTCTCGGGAGTTAAAAGTAAGATTGTGTCCTTGATCGCACATCTAGCTTACACTAAGAAGCCTATGTTTCAAGTTTTCAACACAGAGGACCTATTCAACCTTATCTTTTCCATTATAAATACTGAGAGTACCATTTCCAAATATCTTTGAACTGTTGTTGTCTCCAAAGGTGATACTGCCTTCATTCTTGTTCAAGGTAATAAACTTTGTTCCATCTTTTGTTATTGACTAGCGCACCCATTGTCAATGACCCACTCATCCTTATTCTTTTGTTTTTTTATTCCATGTGTTTCATAGAATTTTTCAAAATCATTGGATGTGAATTCACCTCCATTATCTAACCTTAAGAATTATATTTTCATATCTGTCTCATTCTCAACTAAAGCTTTGAATGCTTTAAATATGTCAAATGCATCATATTTATTTTTGAGAAATGTAACCCAAGCCATTCTTGTATAGTCACCAATGAGAAACATGAAGTAGCCTTTTCCTTGCAGACTCTTAGTTCTTGTTGGTCCAAAGATATCTATATGTACACGTTCCAATGGCTTGGATTTTGCACATTCCTTTGTTTTGAAGCTCACCCTTGATTTTTTTCCATGATGACTCTGCTTACAGATAATGCTTGAGGGTTTTGTAATTTTTGGCATATCTCTTACTACTTGCTTGATACTAATTTTTACTAAGTTTTTGAAGTTCATATGGCCCATTATTTTATGCCACAACCAACATTCATCTATCTTCCCCATAAAATATTTCTCTCCATTAATTTCATCAAGAATATATACATTATTTGGGGTTTTGATTTCTTTTGCAACCAACTTTACTTAATTTTATTTATTGATCTCACATTCTCGGGAGTTAAAAGTAAGGTTGTGTCCTTGATCACACATCTAGCTTACACTGAGAAGACTATGTTTCATATTTTCAACACATAGGACCTTTTCAACCTTAGCTTTTCCATTATAAAGACTGAGAGTATCGTTTCCAAATATCTTTGAACTGTCGTTGTCTCCAAAGGTGACACTGCCTTCATGCTTGTTAAAGGTAATAAACTTTGTTCCATCTTCTATCATTGACTAGAGCACCCGTTGTCAATGACCCACTCATCCTTATTCTTTTGTGTAAGAAGTGCAACTTGAACAAACATGGATTTTTCTTTCTTTTGTTCCCAATTTATTTCCATGATTATCAGGGTTTCCTCTTTTTGAGCTTTTCTAAAATCACTTCTGCAGAATTTTGTTATATTCCCAAAATTATTGAAGTTAAAACATATGATGTCATAGTTCCGCAAGAGAAAAAATGAGTTTTAATTTCTCCTTGAGAATCCATGGGTATCTCTATTGTTGTTCCTAGTAAAATTGCCTCTTATATTTTTTCTATTTCTTTATGACCAATGCCATTGCAAGAATGACAATATCCAAAGAAAGAATTTTGGTACTTGATTGTGTGATTCCATCTTGATGCGATAGTCTTCCTAATTCCTTCCTCGTGAGGAAGATTTGTCTTATGTGGAATATAATGTTCTTCCTTCCTGTTATCTTCAACCTTGATAGAGTTTTTGAGTGTATCAACATAATTCATGGTTATTTCTTTACTTGACTACTTTGAAGAGCTTGAAGCTTCTTCGTCAACAAATTTCTGCATTGTACTATAACCAAGACCAATCTTGTCAAATGGTGATCTCTTATGATTTATGATTTCATTCAAGGTTGTAGAGATCTTCTCAAACTTTATGTTGGTAGGTGATCTTTCCGACTCCTTTCTAAAATAAACTATTTCAAATTCTAGACTGTAGCATATATCTTTTTTTTTTTTCCTTTTCGTTGGGATTTTAAGACTTCAACTCTCTTTACCTCTTCTACTTGAACCTTTAGGACAATTACTGTCTTCTCTATTTCTTCAATATCATGTTCCTCCTTATTTGTATTTTTGCAATTCATTTTTATGCTTTCTATTCTTTTCTTTGAGTTTGTCTATTTCTTCTAAATCACTAATGAGTTATGCTTCAAGTTCTACTTCTGCATCATCTTCATGATAGTCTTCTTCTATTGAATTTGTCTCCATTTTCTAGGACATATATTTGTGTTTCTAGACCCATAAAGAGAATTTCATCGATTTCATTGCGAATTTCATCTGAAGAGTTGTTGTCCTCATTGGTATATAGATTCTTATTTTGTCTAAAGAACTTTCTTTTCTTTTCAGTCTCGCCCTTCCTGTATCCTTTGAGGCTGAAATCTTCTTCATTATTTTTATTCTCATAAGGGAATTCAGCAGCAAAATGTCCTACTTTTCCACAATTAACACATATAAAGGGAAAGCCCCCGGGGGCAGCTCAATTGGCAAGTGCCCTGATATGAAGTGTTATGTTCGATGAGGTTTCAAGTTCAAATCCCCCCGACTTACCTGTGCCTATGGAAGGGGCATACGCATGGCACCTGGAGGTTAAACTGGTAGCGGTCGGAATCGACCCCGTGTCACGCGAGTACGAGACCGGCCCAGTTGCCGATTCCGCCAGTCAAAAAAAAAAGGGAAGCTTACCTTTGTATTTTCTTGATCCTCTTTTGAGCTTCCTGAAAAAGTTGGCTTCTTCCTCATCTAATTCATTGTATGAACTACTACTGTTCTTGTATCCTTCTATCTTTGTCTTCTTTGATTTCTTGAAGGATGCTTCCTTCCTTGATAGTTTTGTTGGGTTGTCCCATTTTACCCTCATTTCATATGCAATGAGGATTCTATGTTACACATCCATTGTCAACTTGTCTAGGTCCTTTAATTATACAATGGAAGATATCTTGGTATTAAATATTGAGGGAAGTGATCTAAGAACTTTTTGTAGAGTGATGGTTTCTTCAATTTCTTCACCCAATCCTTTGATAGTGTTGACAATCTCATCCACACGAAGAAAATATGTTGCAATAATTTCATCTTAAGGCTCTCAAAATGTCCTCTATGGGTTTGTAACTTTTCTTTCTTGACCTTTTCATCCCCTTCATATATTTTCGGTAATGTGTCGCACGCCTCTTTTGTTGAATGACGAATTTCATAAACATTGATTCTACCAAACCACATATAATTGCATTCATGGCTTTAGATTTATTGTCATTGAGCTTTATAGCCATTGGAAGTACAGGTGTGTAACAACCCCAGTTAAATAATTAATTGTCATAGTTAAATAATTGTTTAAAGTATATTAAGTTTAATTAATTAATTAAATGTCCTGAATTATTAATTGTTTAATATATAATAATTAATTGATTAATTAGTTAATTAACTCATTAAATATTTGAGTAATGAATTTAAGTTTAACAAATTTTAATTTATTAAATGAAAACTTAGCATATCGAATGATGGAACCATTGAATGGAGGGATAAGGTGATTGGCATTGAATGGAGGGATAAGGTGGGTGAGTCTTAATGAAAGGAGGAAGACAGTGAATGGGGGGAAAGGAAAAAGGAGGATATGAGGGGGAAAACACTCGGGAGAAGGGGGATTTTTGGCAAGGAGAATTATTTTCATATTGGGAGACTATATTAGGGATATTTTTTTTTTGGGGGGGGGAGATTGGGAAGACTGTATTACGGGTTTTGGCTGGAGAAGCTTGTGGAAGGACTGTTACAAGGGGGAACCTGTTGCTAGGAGTTTTGGGCTCGAGGGCCAGGAATTCTTATGGAATCCTAGAGCTAGGGAGACGGAAAGGCTCTGTTCCTAGCTGGTTGGGTGGTTAGACGGTTTTGGGCAGTGCATCAAGCAGAGCATCAGGAAGAGATGTAGAACAACAATAACATTAGTTAGAGGTATGCATTTTCATTTTTCTGCTGTGTTATATAATTTATTATAATCTGCTCTTAAATATTAATATGTTGAATATGTAGTGTATTATTATGATGAATAAAGAAGGGTTTAAGGTTAGGTTAGCATGTCTCTATTTTAATTTGTGATTTATAAGGCTCTGTTGGAAGAGAACTTACAAGGTGGGATTGTTGGATCTGTGTAACCATTCTCAATTGCGCTCCATACTTAAAATCCAAGAGACATCATATAGGTTTTCATTCTTATGCTCCATAATGCATAATCTGACCCATCAAAGAATGGAGCTTGTTTGTAGAAAATCTTTGCTTATTCATGTGTACTGTGATGATTCAGTTAAATTAAGTTAAAAAGTACCAAGGAAAAGTTTTTCTCATCACCTAGGTGCCTAGGGGTGAGAAAATGTCTAATATGGTCCTTAGTGCATTAATTTCATGTGATGTGAAATTAAAAGTGACTTTATGAGAAGTAAGTGAAGTGGCTAACTAAAGGGTCCCTTAATCACCATCTTTGATCTAATCTAATCTCCACCATTAGATTAGATGACTCTTCACCTTCCCTGATGAGGTCGAATTAGGGAAAGAGGATCCCCATTGTTTTGGAATTCTTTATGAGACTTGGAGAGAAAGAGAGAGAGAGAGAGAGAGAGAGAGAGAGAGAGAGAGAGAGAGTCGAGTTGAGGAGAAGGAGTCCATTTGTAGACTAGAGCACACATTCCAAGGTTGTTTTTTGCATGCAAATCGACGAGGTAAAGTAAAACAGAGTACAGAGGTCGTACTGTATGGATTCTGGGAAAACCATACAACTGATACTTGGCATATAAATTGATAAAGAGGAATGTACGATTTTTTGAGTAAGATTGGCATGAAAATCAAGGCAAATTACAGTCATAAATTTATGAATATTTTTATCAGCAGGCAGGAAGCATTATTGGTATGTGAAGAACATGCTTGCCCAAGTTTTACTGTGTTCTCCAGGCATCCCTCTGGAGAGTAAATCCTCCCCAACCCCTTCGCAAGAACATGATTAAAATTCCCTCTTTTCTCCCATGTGCTCCCTCTCTCCTTCAAAGCCTCAACTATAATGTTTCCCAAAAATTGGTCTTTCGATTTCTTCCTATTGGTTTATAGAACTGCTAAAATCTCCTGCAAATATGATTGGTATACTGCAAAAACATGTGGATCTGTGATAAGTCTTTCAAGCACCCACCTCGACACTACTGATCCCATAGATTCGTTGTTGTAACCCTAGATCTAAACTTGATCTCTATTGTGGTCACTTGAATCTCATATATTTGTCGATACCAAGTGCACTTGGTTTCCTCCCAGAGTAACCTTTCTCTAATACCATGTTGATATTTTACCACTCTACTCAACACTCGGTAGTTAGCTCAAAATAAAATCACTCTATCTACTAAATGTTGATGTTTGGACAACATCGGGAAGACATTCTCTAAATATAATAATTAATAATATAATAATTATTGATTATTAAATATAGCATATAATAAGAAAATGATAACAATAAGTAGTTATTGATTATTCAAGGGACGCATCCCTTCATGGATGGTCACCTTATGTTCCCTATATATGGAACACTCATTATTGTGATAATATATCGAATATCTCTCATATCTCATATGAATAAAAACCAACATGGTATCAGAGCAGGACTGGGCTTGACTCCATCACAGGAGGGCCCAGGTAAATGCAAGGGAAATGGAAGGGATTTATTATGTGTCCACTGTTGATGATGATGACGCATTGTTGATTCAATATTGGCCCATCCCATGTGGTCATCGTAACTTAATTGGTCCAGCAATAAATATACGAATGAAAACATAGACATTGGTGTTATCAACCCACATGCATGCACGTGAAAAACTTGTTTGTTGCTGCTAGATGATCTCGAGGTCAAAACCCGCAAATCTTTTGGGGTTGCTAAGGCCCAACGTCGTAGGTGGCATGTTCTCACACCTTAGACTGGTATTGGGACTGCATTGTAGGTAGTACATACTAGATAGCACTGGGATAAATCGACGTTGAATCCCGTGGACTCTTCTTCTACTACAAACAGAACGTTGGCGAGAGGTGGAAGGTGGCAGTCTTCTCCCCTATGAGCTCCTCTTTTCCTGTTCAATGAGGCATTCAACCAACTTCCTATATGCTAGGATAATGGGCTATGAGGAGGTATAGTCCACCCATGCCCAATCAAACGGAGTGAATTCCATCAATGGTGAGAGCAGGGACACGGGGAACATATCAACATTTCAATGTTTGACAGTGGGAGGGTCGAACGGAGCTGGAGCGAACCCTTGCAAGGGACCGTTGGAGATGGCGGGAGTTAGCTTCATCATGGGTTTGGAACTGTTCTCTGTGAGCTCCTAGACCCACTCTCAAAATCACAATCGATGATTGTGTGAAATATTCTGAGTGTTTGGATCATTCTGTTAAATTCATTGCCTTTGAAATTCCATCATTAGTGTTTTCTAGTAGAGCTTAGTACAGAGTGGACGCTCCATTGTGGAATTTGTTGGGGGATAATTATCGTAAAATCATGGATGCACATCGAGCGCAAGATCTGGACGCATCTTGGGGGTTAGATATCTAGATGAGAAATTCCTCCAGAAAACCGATCGACCCGCCTAAGAAATATAGACCAGAACTATATTGTTTGGTTGAATTAGTTTGGTGGAAGACCATAACTATATTGTTTGGATTTTATGGCAATAATGCTTTGCTCGTTAGTATGATCGAAGAGGTATCAAATAGGTAGCACAAGTGGTGGCCATAGAGGGTGATAATGGAATCGATTATTATAACTATTGTTGTTGTGTTGAGCCTTATTCTCTTTACATTCTGGGCAACTAAGAAATGACGTGATTCCAGTTTACCCACATTTCATCATTTTTAGCTAGAATGGTGGTTCTTCTTGTATTTATTCTCATTTAGAGTGGAGATCCTTAAAAGACACAGGGAACAAAATCATGGTTGGTGTGGCAGCGGTCGTTTTGGACCAAGGTTCTCCTAGAAAGAGGGAGCTAGTTGGCTCATGCAGAGAGGAAGACATGGAGGGCAGGACCTTCCAACATGATGTCAAGGAGAGACATTGCTAGACATGATGCTAATATTCTAGGAGCATTATACCTTCATAACGAGATCATATCAGATAGCAGAGATAGTTCCAGTGATCATGGATACAACCATTCATAGAACAAAAGTCCTCATAAGACTTTGAGGAACATGATTCCCAAGGAGGCCTTCACCGGAGTGAAGCATGAGATTGGACAATTCAAGACATTTGGGTGTTCAAATATACATTCATGTACCCAAGGAGAAAAGGATCAAGCTAGACCCTTCACAAAGAAAGGGTACATTTGTGGGGTACAATGAGTCTTCGAAGGCATACCGGATCTACATCCTTGATCAGAGACAGATTGAGATGAGCATAGATGTTACCTTTGAGGAGGAGGTAGCCTTCATGATATCTAGAGGATATCACATGGATATTGATAGTGAGAAACAAGAAGAGATGGTTTCTTCTCCCCCTCCAATTGATGTTCCTAGAAATATTGTAGTAGGTTAGAAGAGACCTACATGGACTCGTCAGACTCTGTAGGAGGTAGAAAGACATGTAGCTCTTCGTGGTACCTTTCGAGAGAGAAAGAGACCTCAAAGATATCCATGCTATGCCGTAGCTATGAGCCACATCATTGATTCTGAGCCTTCATGTTATGAGGAGGCATCTAGTATGAAGAGATTCCATGATGGAGGAGTATCAGTCCATCATGAAGAATGATGTGTGGTATATTGTTCCGAGACTTGAAAGGAAGACTGTAGTGACTTCCAAATGGATCTATAAGATCAAACATACAACTGACAGAAGAATTAAGAAGCACAAAGCAAGTTTTGTTGCTAGAGGATTCTCTCAGGTGGAGGGAATAGATTATGAGGAGACATTTTCTCATGTTTCTCGATACACTTCCATTCGAATGATTATTTCCCTCGCAACATCCATGGGTTGAAAACTATATCAGATGGATGTGAAGACAACCTTTCTCAATGGAGAGATTGGGGAAGAAATATACATCGAGTAGCCAGATGGTTTCGTCATACATGAGAAGGAGTCTCATGTGTGTAGGTTGAAGAAGGCCCTGTATGGACTCAAGCAGACACCTCAAGCTTGGTATGCGAGGATTTATGGACACCTGATGAATTTGGGCTACAACAAAAGTGTTGTTGATCCCAACCTGTACTACAAAAATATTAATGGTGAGGCCCTGATTTTGGTCCTCTACGTTGATGATTTATTCCTCACAGGTACATAGAGCTTTATTTTTTAATGCAAGTATGTGTTGGCCTCTGAGTTTGAGATGAAGGACCTTGGTATGATTCACTACTTCTTGGGACTAGCGGTGTGGCAGAGAACTGATGAGATCTTCCCTTTTCAGGGGAAGTACACAGTTGAGATATTGAAGAAGTTTGAGATACTAAACTTCAAGCCCATGGCTATACCAATGATGACGAATCTAAAGAAACTAAGTGTGTCTTCTTCCGATTTTGATGAAATTGATCTTACTTTGTACAGACAACTGATTGGATAATTGATGTATCTGGTTAACACCAGACCAAATATTTGCTATACAGTGAGTGCACTTAGCCAGTTTATAAGTCAGCTGAGATAGACACACTAGATTGTTGTGAAACATGTGTTGAGATACTTGCGAGGCATAGTTCGACATGGTCTGAGATATACTTCCAGTATTGATATTATATGGAAAGAATATATTGACTCTGATTAGGCAGGGAGCGCAGTGGACAGAAAGAACACCTTCAGGTGTTGCTTCACTTTGGGATATTTCATGGTTTCCCAGTGTAGAAGGAAATGAACTTATGTGGCGTTGAGCACAACATAAGCTTAATACATTGCATTAAGTATGACAATCCGTGAAGCAGTGTGGCTTCACAACCTCCTTGCAGATCTATCTGAACATGTGATGGATTCCACCATTATTCATTATGGTAAACAAAGTTGTGTGAAGATCTATGATAATCCAATGTTTCATGACAAATCGAACCACATTGAGATCAAGTACCATTTCATCCGATACATAGTGCAAAGGAAGGAAGTATTGGTGTAGTACCTTCCTACATATGAGTAGGTTGTTGGTGTTCTTACCAAACTAGGATGAAGTTTAAGTACTTCCATGACAGACTTGGCATGGCAGAAAATGCCTCCCTCCCTGAGAGGGAGTGTTGATGTTTGCAGCTTCCTGAGACATTCTCCAGATTGTACTCCTATGTGACTGAGTTGATTTGATCTTTGATGACACTTATCCGAGAAGGGATAAGTGGGATAACTATCCGAGAAGGGATAAGTGTGGTTGGGCTTATAACCCAACGTCCCATGTGGAGAGCACATGAGGACATGTCAAGGGAGTTGACCCTTGAAGTAATACACTATGGGAGTTGACCCTAGTGTTTCTAGAGGGTGTAGCCTCTAGAAGTCCACATGGAGTGCCATGTGTAACAAACTTTCTCCAGATCGTACTCCTCTGTGAATTGAGTTGAGTTGATCTGTGAGGACACTTATCCGAGAAGGGATAAGTGGAACACTTATTCGAGAAGGAATAAGTGCAGTTGGGCTTATAACCCAACGTCCCATGTGGAGATCACATGAGGACATGTCAAGGGAGTTGACCCTTAATGTCATACACTATGGGAGTTGACCCTAGTGTTTCTAGAGGGTGTAGCCTCTAGAAGTCCACATGGAGTGCCATGTGTGACAAACTTTCTCTAGATCGTAATCCTCTGTGAATTGAGTCAAGTTGATCTATGAGGACACTTATTCGAGAAGGAATAAGTGCATTTGGGCTTATATCCCACCGTCCCATGTTAAAAGAACATGAGGACATATCAAGGGAGTTGACTCTTGATGTCTCACACTATGGGGAGTTGACCCTAAGTGTTCCTAGAGGGAGTAGCCTCTAGAAGTCCACCTGTGAGTGCCATGTGTGACAAATCTTTTACTACTATGGTGGTTTTGTACCACTGGCGGAAACTGCGTGTATCTGGATAGTAGTTGTGTACTACTATGGAAAGATACCTCCCTAGCTAAGAGGGAGTGTTGATGTTTCAACATCGGGCATAACTCCTCCTACATTGGGCTGCAAACCAAGGGAGATAGGATACAATTATCACAAAGGTGCACTTGTGATAAATGAGACCATACGTAGTCCTTCCTTGATCATGACAAGGAATAATATGGACTCGAGGTGCTTGAAGTGCTTTCCACATGTCAGTTAGCATCAATCCGACATTGACTCATAGGTGTGTGCCTGTGGTGAAATATCCTGGTGTGGTCTTTGTCCTAGTCATGGTGATTTGACAAGGAATGATAAAGACTCAAGATGCTATATGCTATTACATGCAGACCCAAAGTGAGCCTAATCTTAGAGAGAGTTAACTGGCTTAGAGGGAGAATCATAGAAGGAGTTTCTCCTCGGTTCAGGTGGGAGAGAGATGTCTCCCGAGACCGAGAGACAAGTGTCATGAGTCTAAGGTGAAGTGTATACTTCAAAGACAAGAGTGGCATGTTGTAGAATGTCTCCCTCATTGAGAGGGAGTGTTGATGTTTGGACAACATCGGGAAGACTTTCTCTAAAGATAATAATTAATAATATAATTATTATTGATTATTAAATATATTATATAATAAGTAAATGATAATAATACGTAGTTATTGATTATTCAAGGGATGCATCCTTTCATGGATGGTCACCTTATGTTCCCTATTTATGGAACACTCATTATTGTAATAATATATCGAATATCTCTCATATCTCATATGAATAAAAACCAACACTAAAAGTATAGTTGAGTAATCAACTAAACATGTAGCGAAAACGTAAACAAGGAAACCAAATCAAGAACAGATAAACACTAATATTTTCGAGTATAAACCCCTGGAAAAACCCCAGAGGGAAAAACAGTCCAATAATTATTTTATTAAGGTCAAATCAGGGTTCCTGTAACATGGAAAATAGCCCACTCAGAGAATTATACACTGCAGACAAACCTGGAAACTCTTGTGTTATTGTATGACCTTGTACCAACATGTTTCCCAAGTCATCCATGACTTGTCCTTCTGTGACCCGAGGAAATTCATGAGTTTCCCTTCTGTGACCCGTGGCTATCCACAACTATCTCCACTATGACCTACAGATGTGTACGAAGAGCCTGTAAAACTATTTCTATACGATGCTCTGCTTTCATTTGGTCTATTTCCTTTGAAACCCACCTATGTCTGCGTTTCCTATCTCTCCTCCTTGACCCATATGATATTTATATGGAATTACTTCTTGACCTATCCAAGATATTGAATCATAGTCCTTCGTGATCCAACCCTCTCTTCATCAATACTTGGATGAAATCTCTTCACCCAACCTATACATCTCCTCACTCTAGTGTAATAAAAAGTCATTTTTTGATCTTACACTCGCCACACTAGAAAAATTCCTTCTTTTCTATCTCCAATCTGGGCATCTCACCAAATATCCTGATCATGGAATGTCACAAAAAATACTCAACCTTGGCATCTCACCAAAGGTCCCTTGCTCTTGGAATTTCACCAAGAGTCTCGCGATATTGACATCTCACCAAATATCCTTACCTTGGTCTCTCACCAAGGTCCCTTTCTCTTGGCATCTCACCAAGAGTCTCTCAACCTAGAATTCTCATCGAGAGTCCTGACTTTGTTGACTCCGTCAACAAAGTGTCTTCCTCCTTCTCATAGCCTTGCTTTTACAATCATGAGTTCCAATCTATTTCTAATATCCAAAGTGATCTATGGTTGAGATTACTTCTCACACCCACTTAAGATTTAAATTACATGTTGTGTGAAAAAAATCAAGGATGAGGCAACTCAAATTAATTTGGCATTGCTTAGACTTGCAGGCACATCACTCATATGGTGGCAAAGCAAGTTGCAAAATGGAACGCAACAAGTGGGTAATGTATGTCCATCATGGCAAAGTTTTATTTCTGCACTTAGAAAGCAATTATATCCTTTGGGTTATAAAGAGAAAGCATTAATTGAATTGCAAGCTTTAAAACTAAGAAAAGGACAAACAGTGCAAGAATACATAGATGGATTTCATAAAATGGCATTGACGTTAGATATTCCTTTACATACCTAAGAAACTCTTCTGAAGTATATAGGAGATTTACCTGCACATATTCGAAATACTATATTCATGTTTGGACCTACTAATCTTGATGAGGTTTATGTTCAAGCAACATACATTGAAGCAGGGAAAACAAGGGTTGGTGTATCATGGGAATCGTCTTCAAGGAAAGAGGACAACATGAAGTGGATTGGAAAGAAGGCAAGTTCGGTGGCAAGAAAGGATGAGAAACCCTCTTGCAAGCATTGCAATAAAGAGGGGCATAATGATGACCATTCTTGGCAATTGCATCCCGAGAAGAGACCAAAGTGGTTCAAGGAAAAGAAAGGGAGGCAAACAGTTGCAGCAACAACACGACCAACAAACTTGGGATCAAATTCAGGTGATGAATCTAAAGTCTCATTGGTTGGTATGGCAGGTAAAGTTGGTGAAGGATTTTATGTTAGAAGTAAATTGTTTCGCATAAGGGTCATTGTGCGACATACTAAGGTTGACACATTGATAGATAGTGGATCTCAATCTAACTTAATTTCTGAGGAATTGGTTAAATAGTTGGGATTAAAAACACATATGCATCATAAGCCTTACACACTTAAATGGATAAGAAAGAATCATCAAATGCACATAACCAAGTAGTGCACATTAAAATTTGTAATTTCATCTAAGTTTGTGGATGAGGTAACATGTGATGTGGTGCCACTAAGTGAATGTGGAAAGGTCGTAGGCAATCCTTACTTGTATGATCATAAAGCAATCTTCTACAGGGAAAAGAATCAATATCACTTAACCAAAGCAGGTCAAAAATATGTGGTTCATGCTCATCATTTAAAGGCAAATAACTCTCTTCAAACAATGGAACAATTAAGAAAGGAAGCTCAAGCAAGCAACACACCTATAATTGTTTCAAATCAAGTAATCGATCTTAAGAAAGAATAGGAGATGATTGTAGAATGGAAAATCAATCACACTTTGCTTCAAGATAAGCTAATGTTGTGCAAATATTATAAACATATCAACTCATTTGCAATCATATTTTTTATGTTATCATTAGTAATGTTGTCAACATGGATGATAGTGGCTTTAGTAAAATGTGACAGGGTACAAATGGCTAACAATATGTTGTCAGTTATCACGATTATTTTACAGTTGATATTGATGAGACAGGTGCACATGATAGAGTTTAAAGACAGAGAACAAATCGGGTGGCCTATCCCGAGCTTGTTGACTAGTCAGTAACATTTTGGGGACCAAAAGGTCTTTAGTGGGGAGGTGTGATCCAGAATTTGATCTAGGAGCTTGATGGGGCTCAGAAAGGCATGAAAATCAAAGTGGTTGAATGATCAATAAAATGGCATGATCGTGCAGTGCTCGTCGTAAGATTTTCTACAACGCAAACGAATTATAAATCCAACATCGTATGCGAAAGTTATCACATTCGAAAGTTTTGCATAAACAGATAAAAAACAGGTCAAACTGATCAAAGGATGATGCGACAGTAAGTACATGTGGCAGTGAATGGTAACTTGACAGGTGATTGTGTTAATGTGATATGGGATTGTTATATTTATTAACAATTTAATATTTTGTGTCATAAAAAAAAGTGCTAACTCAAAGTTTCATGTGATATGGTTAATCAACCATATGATATGCGTTAATTCCAAGGTTTATGCCATATTACATGGCTATTAAAACCATATTACATAGCTATTAAAACCATATAATATATGGTTTAGATAAACCATTTAAAATGCTCGAATCATGCCAAATCACACCATATGGAGGACTTAAAGTGAATGAAGAGTGGAATATGGTTTTTTATAATCATATTTAAATGCCATTTGTCACATTTTTAAAATGGCGCACCATATTAACATGTATTTGCCACATTTTATAACAAATTGCAAAGGTTATGCCACACCCATATATTACGTTGGAATTTAAAAGGCATGTTAAAAGGGATATGATATATATTATATGGGTTTTAACCCATAGAAAATCGCGCCATATCTTTCAAGTGGAACCAAAACTAAAGAAATGGTTTTATTTAAAACCACATTTCATATCCTATGCCTTTTTAATGGGATTTCATGCCACAAATCGGGTCTAGTTGGGATTTGATCCTGGACATGGTATTTTATAAACAAAAGATTTACCAATGAACTAAAGGTCAATTTTATACAAAATATAGGAGGACAATGTTATTTATGCAGAGAAAATGGAGGCTATACTCAGCCCTTTTTAGTGCAGTCAATTGCATTGGATTTCTGAGGTCGAGCAGAACACAGTGAGATCAATATGAAGTCCATTTGATGTATTTTTTATGCACTTTGCAAACATTGAAGAATTACTAAAGAAGCCTCTCCCACTGAGACAAAGGCCCGGAGACGTAGGCAATTTTGTGCCAAACTCATTATCAACTTTGTTGTTTATGGTTTGTTGTTTCTTCATGCTTATTTCCAGATCTGTATATTGCTTTATGGCTGCCATGTTTCATCATTAATTCTTTCCTCTTTCATTAATTTCCTAAATGGTAATTTAACTCATGCAAAATAACTCAACCATTGTCGTTTAAAAGATCTTTTCGGATCACCAAAGCTATTGCAAGAATAACAATATCCAAATAAAGAATTTTGGTACTTGATTGTGTGATTCCATCTTGATGTGATAGTCTTCCTAATTACGTCCTTGTGAGGAAGATTTGTCTTATGTGGAACATATTGCTCTTCCTTCTTGTTATCTTCAACCTTGATAGAGTTTTTGAGTGTATCAACATAATTCGTGGTTATTTCTTTACTTGACTGCTTTGAAGATCTTGAAACTTATTCATCAACAACTTTTGTCCTTTTACTATAACCAAGACCAGTCTTGTCAAATGGTGATCTTTTATGATTTGTGATTTCATTCAAGGTTGTAGAGCTCTTCTCAAACTTTATGTTGGTAGGTGATCTTTCCAACTCCTTTCTCAAATAAACTATTTCAAATTCTAGACTATTGCATATATCTTTTTTTCTTTTCGTTGGGCTTTTAAGACTCCTTAAACTCTATTTACCTCTTCTACTTGAATCTTTAGGAAAATTACTATCTTCTCTATTTCTTCAATATCATGTTCCTCATTATTTGTATTTTTGCAATTCATTTTTATGCTTTCTATTCTTTTCTTTGAGTTTGTCTATTTCTTCTAAATCACTAATGAGTTATGCTTCGAGTTCTACTTCTGCATCATCTTCATGATTGTCTTCTTCTATTGAATATGTCTCCATTTTCAAGGACATCTATTTGTGTTTCTAGACCCATAAAGAGAATTTCATTGTCAATGTCATCGGAAGAGATGTTGTCCTCATTGGTATATAGATTCTTATTTTGTCTAAATGACTTTCTTTTCTTTTCAGTCTTTCCCTTCCTGTATCCTTTGAGGCTAGAATCTTCTTCATTATTTTTATTCTTATAAGGGAATTTAGCATCAAAGTGTCCTACTTTTCCACAATTAAAACATATAAAGGGAAGCTTACCTTTGTATTTTCTCGATCCTCTTTTTTGCTTCTTGCAAAAGTTGGCTTCTTCCTCATCTAATTCATTGTATGAACCGTCACTCTTCTTGTATCCTTCTATCTTTGTCTTCTTTGATTCCTTGAAGGATGCTTCCTTCCTTGATAGTTTTCCTGGTTTGTCTCGTTTTACCCTCTCATATGCAATGAGGATTCTATGTTACTCATCCATTGTCAACTGGTCTAGGTCCTTTAATTATTCAATGGAAGATATCTTGGGATTAAATATTGAGGGAAGTGATCTAAGCACTTTTTGCAGAGTGATGGTTTCTTCAATTTCTTCACCCAATCCTTTGATAGTGTAGATAATCTCATCCACATGGAGAATATATGTTGCAATAATTTCATCTTCATTCATCTTAAGGCTCTCAAACTATCCTCTATGGGTTTGTAACTTTTCTTTCTTGACCTTTTCATCCCCTTCATATATTTTTTGTAATGTGTCCCACTCCTCTTTTGTTGAACGACAATGCATGACTTTGATAAACACTGATTCTACCAGACCACATAGAATTGCATTCATGGCTTTAGAGTTATTGTCATTGAGATTTATAGCCATTAGAAGTACAGGTGGGATTGTTGGATCCATGTAACCATTCTTAATTGCGCTCCATACTTAAAATCCAAGAGACAACGTATAGGTTTTCATTCTTATGCTCCATAATGCTTAATCTGACCCATCAAAGAATGGAGCTTTGTTTGTAGAAAATCCTTGCTTATTCATGTGTACTGCAACGATTCGGTTAAATTAAATTAAAAAGTATCAAGGAAAAATGTTTCTCATCACCTAGGCGCCTAGGGGTGAGAAAATGTCAAATATGGTCCTTAGTGCATTAATTTCATGTGATGTGAAATTAAAAGTGACTTTATGAAAAGTAAGTGAAGTGGGTGACTAAAGGGTCCCTTAATCACCACCGTTGATCTAATCTAATCTCCACTGTTAGATTAGATGACTCTTCACCTTCCCCGATGAGGTTGAATTAGGGAAAGAGGAGCCCCATTTTTTTGGAATTCTTCGTGAGACTTGGAGAGAAAGAGAGAGAGAGAGTCTATTTGAGGAGATGGAGTCCATTTGTAGACTAGAGCACGCATTCCAAGTTTTTTTTTGGCACACAAATCGAGGAGGTAAAGTAAAACAGAGTACAGAGGCCATACTGTATGGATTCTGGGCAGACCGTACAACTGATACTTGGGATAGAAATTGATAAAGAGGACTGTATGATTTTTTTAGTAAGATTGGCACGCAAATCAAGGCAGATTACAGTCATAAATTTCTAAATATTTTTATCAGCAAGCAGGAAACATTATTGGTATGTGAAGAACATGCTTGCCCAAGCTTTACTGTGTTCTCCATGCATCCCAATGGAGAGTAAATACTCTCCAACCTCTTCTCAAGAAGATGAGAAAGATTCCATCTTTGCTCCCATGTGCTCCCTCTCTCATTCAAAGCCTTGGTTATAATGTTTCCCAGAAATCAATCCTTCGATTTCTTCCTGTTGGTTTATAGATCTGCAAAAATCTCCTGTAAATATGATTGATCTACTGCAAAAAAATGTGGATATGTGCCAAGTCCTTCAAGCACACACCTTGACACTCTTGATCCCATAGATTTGTTGTTGCAACCTTAGTTTTGAACTTGATATCTACTGTGGTCACTTGGATCTCATATATTTGTTGATACCAGGTGCACTTGGTTTCCTCCCAGAGCAACCTTTCTCTAATACCATGTTGAAAATAATTCTTGAGTGGATTCCACCCTTGGTATGCATTAATACCATGTTGATATTTTACCACTCTACTCAACACTCGGTAGTTAGCTCAAAATAAAATTAGTTTATCTACTAAAATAATAGTTGAGTAATCAGCTAAAAATGTAGCGGAAACATAAATAAGGAAACCAAATCAAGCACAGATAAACACCAATAATTTCGAGTATAAACCCCTAGAAAAACCCTAGAGGGAAAACCATTCCAATGATTATTTTCTCAAGGTTAAATCAGGGTTCCTGTAACATGGAAAATGGCCCACTAAGAGAATTATACATTGCAGACAAACCTGTAAACTCTTGTGCTATTGTATGACCTTGTACCAACATGTTTCCTAAGTCATCCGCAACTTGTCCTTCTATGACCCGAGGACATTCATGAGTTTCCCTTCTGTGACCCGTGGATATCCACAAATATCTCCACTATGACCTGCAGATGTGTACAGAAAGCCCGTACAACCACTTCTATACGATGATATGCTTTCATTTGGTCTATGTACTTTGAAACCCACCTGTGTCTGCTTTTCTTATATCTCCTCCTTGACCCATATGATTTGTAGATGTAATTACTTCTTGACCTATCCAATATATTGAATCATAGTCCTTTGTGATCCAACCCTCTTTGCATCAATACTTGGATGAAATCTCTTCACCCAACCTGTACATATCCTCACTCTAATGTAAGAAAAAGTCCTTCTTTTATCTTATACTCGTCACACTAGAAAAAATACTTCTTTGCTATGTCCAATCTGGGCATCTCACCAAATATCTCGATCACAGAATGTCACCAAAAATACTCAACCTTGGCATCTCACCAAAGGTCCCTTGCTCTTGTAATTTCAAAAAGAGTCTCCCGATCTTGGCATTTCACCAAATATCCTCACCTTGGTCTCTCACCAAGGTCCCTTTCTCTTGGCATCTCACCAAGACTCTCCCGAACTCAAACTCTCGTCAAGATTCCTGACTTTGTTGACTCCCTCAACACAAGTGTCTTCCTCCTTCTCATAGCCTTTCTTTTATAATCATAAGTTCCAATCTATTTCTAATATCCAAAGTGATCTATGGTTGAGATTACTTCTCACACCCACTTAAGATTTAAATTACATGTTGCATGATATGCATGTTCCTTAAATAACTCAATTCACTATTCCTGTTAACTAAAGTAAAATCAAGACTAGAATATTCTTTGACAACTTCCACATGCTAGACACGTGCCAATGTGAAAGTACTTGTTCAATGCTCCCACAAACATCAACATACTCCTCTTCTCTAGTCTTCTCACCACAGAGTTGTTTTTGTTCAACCTCCAATTTCACCATACCTACACAGTCCGAGTTCTCTAGGGATGATTGTTTGCAATCATCAAGTCTTCATCCATAACTTCATTTTCTCACAAGATCTTCTCAACACGTAGAATTTTCTTTTCTTCTTTTGTTTAGTTTGGTCCGATTTTCTCTTCATAGGCACACACTCACCTTTTTTGTTATGGGCATTCTAGGTAAGATATTGATCACTATCACCATCCTTATGCAACTACTTGATGTAATACTTTCTTCCAAATATTATGAAGTGTTTGATAAATGTTGGTCGACCTTTCCATAGTTCATAGGGTGTCTTTTCACTTTTGACTCTGATTTGTCCTATGCTTAAAATGTACACAACAATATAAATTGCTTCTCTCCAAAAATTGTCTAATAATACTACCTCATTTAATATCGTTCTAACAATTTCTTGTACATGTCTATTTTTCCTTTCAACTACTCAATTTTGTTGAGGATTTCTTGCAACTGCATATTGTCTTTTTATTCCATTTGTTTAATAGATTTTTTCAAAATCATTGGGTGTGAATTCACCTCCATTATCTAACCTTAAGCATTAGATTTTCATATCTGTCTCATTCTCAACTAAATATTTGAATGCTTTAAATATGTCAAATGCCTCATATTTATTTTTGAGAAATGTAACCCAAGTCATTCTTGTATAGTCATCAATGAGCAACATGAAGTTGCTTTCTCCTTGTAGACTCTTAGTTCTTGTTGGTCCATGGATATCTATATGTACAAGTTCCAATGCCTTGGATTTTGCACATTCCATTGTTTTGAATGTCACCCTTGATTTTTTTCCATGATGACACTGCTTACAGATAATGCTTGAGGGTTTTGTAATTTTTGGCATATCTCTTAATACTTGCTTGATACTAAGTTTTCGAAGTTTATATGGCCCATTATTTTATTCCACAACCAACATTCATCTATCTTCCCCATAAAATATTTTTCTCCATCAATTTCATCAAGAATATATACATTGTTTGGGGATTTGATTGCTTTTGCAACCAACTTTCCTTAATTTTCTTTTCTGATCTCACATTATCGAGAGTTAAAAGTAACATTGTTTCCTTGATCACACATCTAGCTTACACTGAGAAGACTATGTTTCAAGTTTTCAACACAAAGGACCTTTTCAACCTTAGCTTTTCCATTATAACGACTAAGAGTACCATTTCCAACTATCTTTGAACTTCCATTGTCTCCAAAGGTGACACTTCCTTCATTCTTCTTCAAGGTAATAAACTTTGTTCCATATTCTGTCATTGACTAGAGCACCCATTGTGAATGACCCACTCATCCTTATTCTTTTGTGTAAGAAGTGAAACTTGAACAAACATGGATTTTTCTTTCTTTTGTTCCCAATTTATTTCCATGATTATCACGGTTTCCTCTTTCTAATCTTTTCTAAAATCAGTTCTACAGAATTTTGTTATATTCCCAAAATTATTGCAGTTAAAACATATGATGTTATAGTTCTGCAAGGGGAAAATTAGTTTTAATTTATCCTTGAGAATCCATGGGTATCTCTATTGTTTCTCCTAATAAAACTGCCTATTATATTTGTTCTATTTCTTTATGACCAAATCCATTGCAAGAATAACAATATCCAAAGAAAGAATTTTGGTACTTGATTGTGTGATTCCATCTTGATGTGTTAGTCTTCCTAATTCCGTCCTTGTGAAGAATATTTGTCTTATGTGGAACATAATGTTCTTCCTTGCTGTTATCTTCAACCTTGATAGAGTTTTTGAGTGTATCAACATATTTCATGGTTATTTCTTTACTTGATTTCTTTAAAGAGATTGAAGCTTCTTCATCAACAACTTTCTTCCTTTTACTATAACCAAGACCAGTCTTGTCAAATGGTGATCTTTTATGATTTATGATTTCATTCAAGGTTGTAGAGATCTTCTTAAACTTTATGTTGGTAGGTGATCTTTCCAACTCCTTTCTCAACTAAACTATTTCAAACTGTAGATTGTTGCATATATCTTTCTTTTTTTTCTTTTCATTTGGATTTTAAGACTTCTTCAACTCTCTTTACCTCTTCTACTTGAACCTTTAGGACACTTACTATGTTCTCTGTTTATTCAATATCATGTTCCTCCTTATTTTTATTTTTGCAATTCATTTTTATGTTTTCTATTCTTTTCTTTGAGTTTGTCTATTTCTTCTAAATCACTAATGAGTTATGCTTCAAGTTCTACTTTTGCATCATCTTCATGATTGTCTTCTTCTATTGAATTTGTCTCCATTTTCTAGGACATATATTTGTGTTTAAAGAACCATAAAGAGAATTTCATCGATTTCATTGCCAATGTCATCTAAAGAGATGTTGTCCTCATTGGTATATAGATTCTTATTTTGTCTAAATAACTTTCTTTTCTTTTCATTCTTTCCCTTCCTAGATCCTTTGAGGTTGGAATCTTCTTCATTATTTTTATTCTTATAAGGGAATTTAGCAGCAAAATGTCCTACTTTTTCACAATTAAAACGTATAAAGGGAAGCTTACCTTCATATTTTCCCGATCCTCTTTTGAGCTTCCTGAAAAAGTTGGCTTCTTCCTCACCTTATTCATTGTATGAGCCACCACTCTTCTTGTATCCTTCTATCTTTGTCTTCTTTGATTCCTATAAGGATGATTCCTTCCTTGATAGTTTTGTTGGCTTGTCCCATTTTACCCTCAATTCATATCCAATGAGGATTCTATGTTACTCATCCATTGTCAACTTGTCTAGGTCCTTTAATTATTCAATGTAACATATATTGGGATTAAATATTGAGGGAAGTGATCTATGCACTTTTTGCAGAGTGATGGTTTCTTCAATTTCTTCACCCAATCCTTTGATAGTTTTGACAATCTCATCCACACAAAGAAAATATGTTGCAATAATTTCATCTTCATTCATCTTAAGGATCTCAAACTGTCCTCTATGGGTTTGCAACTTTTCATTTTTGACTTTGTCATCCCCTTCATATATTTTATGTAATGTATCCCACACCCCTTTTGTTGAACGACAATCCATGAATTTGATAAACACTGATTCTACCAGACCACATAGAATTGCATTCATGGATTTAGAGTTATTGTCATTGAGATTTATATCCATTGGAAGTACATGTGGGATTGTTGGATCCATGTAACCATTCTCAATTGCACTCCATACTTCAAATACAAGAGACATCATATAGGTTTTCATTCTTATGCTCCATAATGCATAATCTGACCCATCAAAGAATGGAGCTTTGTTTGTAGAAAATCGTTGTTGATTCATGTGTACTATAATGATTCAAATAAATTAGATTAAAAAGTACCAAGGAAAAGTGTTTCTCATCACCTAGGTGCCTAGGGGTGAGAAAATGTCCAATATGGTCCTTAGTGCATTAATTTCAAGTGATGTGAAATTAAAAGTGACTTTATGAAAAGTAAGTGAAGTGGGTGACTAAAGGGTCCCTTAATCACCACCGTTGATCGAATCTAATCTCCACCATTAGATTAGATGACTCTTCACCTTCCCTCATGAGGTCAAATTAGGGAAAGACAAGCCCTATTGTTTTGGCGTTATTCATGAGACTTGGAGAGAAAGAGAGAGAGAGAGTCGAGTTGAGGAGAAGGAGTCCATTTGTATAGTAGAGCATGCATTCCAAGGTTATTTTTGGCATGCAAATTGAGGAGTTAAAGTAAAACAGAGTATAGAGGTCGTACTGTATGGATTCTGGGTAGGTCGTACAACTGATACTTGGCATAGAAATCGATAAAGAGGACTGTAATATTTTTTTAGTAAGATTGGCATGAAAATCAAGGCAGATTACAGTTATAAATTTCTGAATATTTTTATCAGCAAGCAGGAAGCATTATTGGTATGTGAAGAACATGCTTGCCCAAGTTTTACTGTGTTCTCCAGACATCCCACTGGAGAGTAAATCCTCTCCAACCTCTTCTCAAGCACATGAGGAAAATTCCATATTTTCTCCCATGTGCTCCCTCTCTCCTTCAAAGCCTCGACTATAATGTTTCCCAGAAATCAGTCCTTCGATATCTTCCTATTGGTTTATAGATCTGCTAAAATCTCCTATAAATATGATTGATCTACTACAAAAAAACGTGGATATGTGCTAAGTCCTTCAAGAACCCACCTCGACACTCATGATCCCATAGATTTGTTGTTGCAACCCTAGATCTGAACTTGATCTCTACTATGGTCACTCAGATCTCATATATTTGTCGATACCAGGTGCACTTGGTTTCCTCCTAGAGCAACCATTCTTTGATACCATGTTGAAAATAATTCCTGAGTTGATTCCACCCTTGGTATGCACTAATACCATGTTTATATTTTACCACTCTACTCAACACTCGGTAGTTAGCTCAAAATAAAATCACTCTATCTACTAAAATCATAGTTGAGTAATCAACTAAACATGCAACAGAAACATAAACAAGAAAACCAAATCAAGCATAAGACAAACACCAATATTTTCGAGTATAAACCCCTGGAAAAACTCCAAAGGGAAAACCAGTCCAATGATTCTTTTATTAAGGTCAAATCAGGGTTCCCGTAACACGAAAAATGTCCCACTCAGAGAATTATACACTGCAGACAAACCTGGAAACTCGTGTGCTATTGTATGACCTTGTACCAACATGTTTCCCAAGTCATCCACGACTTTTCCTTCTGTGACCCGTGGATATCCACAACTATCTTTACTATGACCCGCAGATGTGTACGGAAAGACCGTACAACCACTTCTATACAATGTTCTTCTTTCATTTGGTCTATGTTCTTTGAAACCCACCTTGTCTACTTTTTCTATCTCTCCTCCTTGACCCATACGATCTCTAGATGGAAGTAATTCTTGACCTATCCAAGATATTGAATCATAGTCCTTCATGATCCAACCCTGTTTGCATCAATACTTGGATGAAATATCGTCACCCAACCTGTAGATCTCCTCGCTCTAGTGTAAGAAAAAATCCTTCTTTTCTCTTACACTCGTCACACTAGAAAAATTCCTTCTTTTCTATCTCCAATATGGGCATCTCACCAAATATCCTAATCATGGAATGTCACCCAAAATACTCAACCGTAGCATCTCACCAAAGGTCCCTTGCTCTTGGCATTTCACCAAGAGTTTCCCAATCTTGGTTTCTCACGAAATATCCTCACCTTGGTCTCTCACGAAGGTCCCTGCTCTTGGCATCTCACCAAGAGTCTCTGGACCTCGAACTCTAGTCAAGAGTCCTGACTTTGTTGACTCCCTCAACACAAGTGTCTTCCTCCTTTTACTAGCCTTGCTTTTATAATAATGAGTTCCAATCTATTTCTAATATCTAAAGTGATCTATGGTTAATATTACTTCTCACACCCACTTAAGATTTATATTACATGTTGCATACTATGCATATTCCTTAAATAACTCAGTTTAGTATTCCTGTTAACTAAAGTAAACTCAAGAATAGAATATTCTTTGACAACTTCCACATGCTAGACACATGCCAATGCGAAAGTACTTGTTCGATGCTGCTAGAAACATCAACATACTCCTCTTCTCTAGTCTTCTCACCACAGAGTTGTCTTCATTCAA